>PVJA010006675.1:22033-72203 GCA_004027025.1 Myocastor coypus | reverse complement strand
TTTTTTTTTTTAAGATTTTTTATTTATTTTATTTCTTATTTCAGAACTTTTGTTTTATTTATTTTTATGGCCGGCTCAGCTTGCCCTGAGGGCAGGGCTGGCACAGCATGTGGTGCTGGGGATCGAACCGCGGTCCCTGCAGCCGCCCAAGCTTTCCTAAGCAGGTGCTTTAGACCACTGAGCCATCCTGCCAGGCCCCATAGATGTTTTATTGTATAGATTTAAAAATTTCGAGGTGACATATGTGAGTGTCAATAGCGCTACTTCTCCCCAAATCCCTTGATAGTCCCATTACAGAAAAGGAAAATAACACAACAAAATAGCCCAAGGAGGAGAGAATCCTTACCTACTGTATCATGGAGGCTTCACAAAAGAAGAGAGGATGAAGGGTCTGGTCCCTCTGAGTATAGGAGGCAGCTCATGAATATAGGAACGCAATCAACGCAATCAGCAGGTATCTACCCTGCCTGAGACCCAGCCTTTGAGGCATTTTCTCCCAGGCAACCAGGAGGCTGGGATCCAGTAGTGATGGTGGTGGTAGCTTAATGAAGCACTTGGTTTCCTTGTTTTCATCCAGGCTAGGCCCAAAATACACAGATAGATGGATTATCAGATAGATTTTTGCATGTGTATTTTCATTAATTACTGTATTCTCATTTCTAGCATGTCTGAATGACAGATGTGAAAAAGAGTGTTTTTCAAGTACTTGAATCAACAGTATTAAATTTATCATATTAATAAAGGGTTTGGCAAGACCCTGCAATATAGATATTGAATGTGTAATATCTACCATTTATTGAACTATATACTGTATTATCGCATCTCATTTTCACAGCCACCTTGTAACCTGATTTAGAGATGGGCAATTGGGGTTCAACACTTCACAGCTGGTTTTACCTAAGATGTGTTGAGATGTGACTCACACTGATCAAGTTGCTTGGTTGTCATCCATACTCCTTTAAAAAAAGAAGGGCAAAGTAGCTAAAAAAATGGTTTTTAAAATTTTTTCTTATTTAATTTTATTTATTTTTTTCTTGTTTCAGGACATTTGTTTATTCACTCATTTTTATGACCGGCTCAGCCCACCCCGAGGGCAGGGCTGGTGCAGCATGTGGTGCTGGGGATCGAACTGATGTCCCTGAAGCCGCCCAAGCTTTCCCAAGCAGGCGCTTTAGACCACTGAGCCATCCCGCTGGGCCCCAAAAAATGTTAACGTCTTGTATGTTCAAAATAAATATAGGTGGGCTGGTGAGATAGCTCAGTAGACTGAGCTAAGTGCCTGTTTAGGCAAGTGCAGAAACTGGGGGCTCGATCCCCTGCACCATAGGCTGAGTGGACCACTGAGACAGGGTGTGATGGTGCATGCCTGTAATCCCAGCGCTGGGGAGGCTGAAAACAGGAAGTCTGTGCTGTGTAGTGAGACCCTGTGCTAAAATTACATAAAAAGTATAGGTTTAACCATTTAGGGAGTCTGTTCTGCTTTTTTCAGCGCTAGAAATTAAATCCTATATATATAGCATTGTATACCCTGCTCCTAAAAAACCAACCGACCAAAACTTGAGCTCATATGAATCTAATTTAAAATTACTATGCTCAAAATCATAACCATCACTAAGAACTTTGTTAATTAGATCCTAAATTTTCTGGGCCTCAGTTTCTGCTGTAAAATGAGGCAACAGGGCTAATAAATATATGCCCCAACTGTTTCACTGACAAGAGGAATAAGGGAAATATTGCTCAGACACACAGGAGCCGTCTTCGTTGGAGAACAAGTTTGCTCCAAAACCTGGAAACTGCTTAATGGGCCATAACTTCCCTGTTGCTTATGAATCAGCAAGAAAAATACCTCCAGAGAAGGCTAAGTAGGTCAGATTTATCTAAGAAGACAGCTGTGTAATCCTGTACCCCTCTCCCAGCCGGTGGCATTGCAGATACCTGCTTTGGGCTTTGTGAGCAACAGTCAAATAGTATTACCCACTTTGTGACGTTTGCAAGGCCACAACTGGAAAAACAATCAGGCTACCCTTATAAACCTTCACATAGGAGAACAAATGAAGAGAGTCCATGGCAATGTTCTGCGAGTCATTCTCATCGATACTATGAAGTTCTCAGTGTAGGGGACTTGACAAATAAGAAGGCAAAATAATTTAGGAAAGACGTTTTTCTATCAGGATTTTTGACTCAATGTTGACCTTATGGGAAAACTTGATTAGGTTCTTGTCCAGTTCCGTTTGCAACCAGAATCATGGCAAGAATTAACTTTGGGGACCAAGGCACCACTGTACCAGCTGGGAGAAGAAAAATGAAGAGGAGAAGAAAGGCATATTGGGATAGGACTGGAGGTCCTGGCAAGGAATATGGGGTGGGGGAGATCAGGTTGGATAGTGCAATGTGATTTATTTTTAATGGTAATGTTTTTGCTAACCTCCTTACATGTTAAGCTGGCCAAGAAAGTAGGTGATTTAACCTCATTGAGAATTCCAGCAGACATTGCAAGGCTGGCTTTAGGGTGCCATCTCGGTGAGAGGATCCGTAGCTCGTCATATCCTCCTGCGGCATCTGTCGTGCTGTGACCACCACCTTCCCACTGTCTAGACTGCAAGGCACCAGCAGCAATTAGGCAGTGATCAATAAGAGTGGACCGGGTGTCCCATTGCTTCTCTTCTTCATACCTAGAACTCATATATTCTGGGTTTTACTCAAGCTGCCCTGAAAAACCATTGCGTCCAGTGGCTCAGCGCCAGTGCTTCCAGGAGACAAATTCCCGAATAAACTTGTTTGTGACATCACTGGCAAAGGTGTGCTAATGCCAAAAGAAGTCTCAGGTTTTGGACTTTTTTGGTAGAGGCATTAAAAAACACAGGTTGAGAATACATTTCTAAGAATCATTTCCATTGGCCCGTTCATATTAGAAACAATCAAGAGATCTCGCCCTGGGGCCCGGCAGGATGGCTCAGTGGTCTAAAGCACCTGCTTAGGAAAGCTTAGGCGGCTGCAGGGACCGCGGTTCGATCCCCAGCACCACATGCTGCGCCAGCCCTGCCCTCAGGGCAGGCTGAGCTAGCCATAAAAATAAACAAACAAACAAAAATTCTGAAACAAGAAAAAAAAAAAAAAAAGATCTCGCCCTGGGCTCAACTGTAGGTACGAGGCCGGCCAAGCCACCGATGGGTTCCGAAACGTGGCGCCCCACCTGCGTCGCGGGACCGCGTCCACGTCCACAGAGGGCGCGCCGGGGCCGGGCTCTTTATTCCAAATGACAGCCGACGCAGCCCGGATGTCCTCGCTGGGGCTGCACTCGCGTTCCTGACACCACGGCTCCTGTGGCTGCACTCGCGCTCCTGACACCACGGCGTTGTTTCCGCTAACAACCGCGTTGGGCTGCTCGCCGCCGCCCCCACGAGCCCCAAGTCGGCCAGGGTATCCTCCACTAAGGGGACGCCCCCCGCAGCGCCCGGGACCGCCCTTGGCGACGCGGGCCCACGCGGTGGGCGTGGTGGGGCGTGGCGGACCCGCGGACGCCGCGCTCGCATTGTCCACGCTCGCCGCGCCCTATCAGTGGCGCACACGCGCCAGGCGCGGCTCGCGGGCCTGGAGGCGGGGCCGGGCGGGGCCTGGGGGCGGGGCGAGCGCAGCTGGGGCGGGGCCGAGCGGGCGCGGCGAGGAGGGGCGGGACGGCGGCGGCGCCAGCGAGCGAGCCAGCGAGCAAGCTGAGGAGAGTGGCGAGCGCGGCGAGCACCCGAGGAGCGCGAGCACCAGCATGGCGGGGCTCCGACGCCCGCAGCCCGGCTGCCACCGCCGCACCGCTGCGGCCATGAACCTCCTGCTGGGCGTCTTCCAGGTCCTGCTGCCGTGCTGTCGCCCGGGAGGGGCTCAGGGACAAGGTCAGCCTCGCCGCGCGCCGGCTCGCGGTCTCCACCCCGCCCCCTCTCTCCGGGAGCTGTGGGGACCCCCGGGAGGGCTGGGCGGGGGCCAGGGGCTGCAGTGCTCGCCGGGCTGCCCTGAAGGCCAGGAGCCGCGGGCCGGGGACCGCTAGCCGCACGCCCTGAGCCTTTGTGCACCGCCCCCGCACACCCCGGGCGCACCCCGCTTTGTGTGGCGCGCGGGTCCCCGCCGCGGCCGGGCGCCTGGCAGCTTTGTTCCCCTGCCGCGCCGCCCGGGGCCCCCGCAGATGCTCGGGTTGGCGGCGGGGTCCGGCGTGGCCCGCAGGGTGGCCTCGCCCCCAGGCTCCGGCACTAGCGCCCTGCCCGCATCCCGACCTTTGTGTTCGCGCCCACCGGTCGCCCATCGGGGTGGCCAGGGCTCCGCAGAGGAGGAGAGGGAGCCTGTTGCGGAGAGGCGGGCGGCGCGGGCCGGGAAGGGCCGCGGGCGCGGGGCGCGTTTCTCTTCCGTGCTTTACAAGCGCTCTGTTTTTCGGTGTCGCCGCAGGGATCGAGCCCTTGCCGAACGTGGTGGAGCTGTGGCAGGCGGAGGAAGGGGAACTCCTGCTGCCCACTCAGGTGAGGACCGGGCAGTGGGCGGCAGGCGGCGGCTCTGGCCTCTTTGCAAGGCAAATAAACTGTCTGTGGAGCCTGAACACCTGGCAGCGGTGGCCTGGAGGCCGCCTTCACAACACCATGTGACAGGACCGGAGCCAGCCCGGCCCGAGCGAGCGCTCAAAGTGGGAGCCCAGGCCACCATCCAGGGCCAGCGGCGGGACTTCGCCCCGCATCCCGCAGCCCTCGGTGCCGGGCGTCGTGTGGGTGGCAAGTGGCTGGGAGGTTGAGTGCAGCGGGGGTATTTATTGCGTAAATGTTAGTGGTTCACGCTATTAACGTTAAGTAGTAGCTTTGGGGTGAAGATGTGACTTTAAAGGATTGTAAGTTTGGATTTTTTCCAAGTCTTTAATTCGTGTCAGAATACACCCACTTAAGAACTTGAATTTCAGGTTTCTCCCCCTGAATGATGATTTTTATGATTGCATCTGGAAAAATAATAACTGACATTTTACTGGGAATCTAGCATAGAAGGCTTCCAGCTGCAATGGCTACATTACTGTAATGCTTCTGTGCTGATTTTAAAGTTGAATTTGTGCAAGAAAATTATCCTTGACTGCAAAGTGACGTTTAAAAATACAGTATAGTTGACTGTTTTTCACCAGCAGCACTAGGAACCCAAGATGCATGGGGTGGGGGTTGGATTAGAGAATTTTCAGCTTGTGTGTGGTCAGTTTTTCAATGTTGATTACTTCCCATATTGGCGGCGGCGTTAAAAACAGGATGTGTAGCTGAAACTTTACTGAGAGGCTGTACAGTTTTACATTTCAGCCTTCTCCTATGTGAAGCATTGAGAGCTCTGGTTTTGAGATGTTTGGAATCCTGCTTTAACCAGGAGTAATGAATAACAGCTTCGAGGCAGAGAGGTGCTCTTAGAGAAGTTTCCTGGCCCTTTTCTGAAGGCGAGCAGGCTGTCTGAGACCTATGCGAACAAGCCCAGTCGGCAAGTAGTACTTTCGTAGAAGAGTTTATTCCCAGATGGATTTTTTTCCTGATTGTAAATAATATCTGTGTGTTGTCCAAGTTTTGGCAAATATACAAAGATAAAAAGAATAAAGTTGGATCCTAAGCAGTGAGTAGACTTTAGAAATAGTTGTGGTTGTGAACATTAGAGTTGTTCAGCCGTTGAGCAAGTGACATTTGGGGCCTGAGCAGTCGTTGTTTTGAGGGGCTGCCCTATGCTCTGTAGAACATGCAACAACACCCTTGTCCTCTGCTCCCTAGATGCTAGGACCTTTCTCTGATTGCCTTTTAATTTTCCTAGGTTTTGGTACTGTTTTCTGGTGGGTTGTTTGTTCTGAGGCAGGCTTTATTCACTGTGGCCTCCCACTCTAGGGCCCCAGTGGTCCTCCCGCCTTGGGTCTTCCTGGTAGCTGGGACTGAGGGCACCCCCGCTACTGCTACTGTGCTACGCTCCACGCCCCTGCTTGAATAATTGAGAATGCTGCCAGACATGGCCAGGTGTTCCGAGGAAGCAAAATTGGGGCCCTGAGTGAGAAGCCCTGGACTGTATGTATCTTTGTTTATTTGCTATTTGCTCAGTTGTAGGCTCTACCACTGGTAGAAGCCAACCCAGACTAAAAGGAAAACAGATCTTAGACTTTCACTTGTGGTAGCTCAGGTGAAGAGGTAGTCACTACGTCCAGACATGGAAATGTCAAGGTCAGTGAGAGGATTACTCGCTCTCTTGGTACACTTCAGAGTAATTTTGTACAATGCTTAATTCTAGTTCAGTTTTGTTGATGTGTATAGTTTATTTTGATTAAAACAGAAATTAGGCTATCTTTTTAAAGTTCTCTCTATAGAGGCATTGATGAGCTATTTTAGTCAAATCTATAATGAAAATGAAATTGGCATTAAAATTTTTTTTTTTTTTCTTGTTTCAGAACTTTTGTTTGTTTCTTTGTTTATTTTTATGGCCGGCTCAGCCTGCCCTGAGGGCAGGGCTGGCACAGCATGTGGTGCTGGTGATCAAACCGCAGTCCCTGCAGCTGCCCAAGCTTTCCTAAGCAGGTGCTTTAGACCACTGAGCCATCCTGCCGGGCCCCTGAAATTGGCATTTGAAATAATTTTAATTTTTTTTTTTTAAGTAAGGGTCCACAGGGTCTCATTACATAGATTGGACTCATAGTGGTCCACCTGTGTTCAGCCTTCCAACAGCTGGGATTACAGGCATGTGCCACTATGCCCAGTCTTAATCACCATGTCAGCGTGCCCCAGCGGTAGGGCCAGCATGGCATGCTGGGGTTCGAACCCCGGCTGCTGTGTGTGCTAAGCAGGCGCTTTAATCCGCTGAACTATTTGGCTGGCCCTGAAATAGTTTTTTTAAATACTTGGTCTTCATATATATTTTTCAGAAACTGACCCTGCATGTGCCTGGCCAGACATATGGTATATATGTATACAGAATCTCATAGCTGCAGAGAGTTCTGAAGAAAGTTTTTTTCCTTTTTCTTTGTGTTACTGGGGATTGAACACAGGGCCTTTACATCTACTTCCTGAAGTACTGGGATTAGAGGTATGGGTCCCCACACTTGGTTGGAAGAAAGTAAGTTATTTATGTAAATCGTATAAGGTATACAGGGTCTCACTACACAGATTAGACTCCTAGTGATTCTCCTGTTTTTAGCTTCCCAAGTGGTGGGATTACAGGAGTGTGCCACCTTGCCCAGTCTCAATAGCTAATGCAGTGCAGCCCAGGGCTGGGGCCAGCATGGCACACTGGGCATCAAACCCCAGCTTCCCAGCTGCTGAGTCTGCCTAAGCAGGTGCTTTAGTCCACTGAGCTACCTGGCTGGCCCTGGAAGAAAGCTTTTTGTTTGTTTGTTTTTTGTGGAACCAGGGATTGAACTCAGGAACTTGTGCTTGCCAGGCAAACCCTTATTCAACTGAGCAATCTCCCCAGCCCCTGAAGAAAGTTATTTTTAAGGAATTGTTTTCCATTTTTTTTTCTTCCAGAAATGCTTGCTCATGTGTATGGTAAGGAGTCCATTGAAAAAGAGGATATTTATAGATATTATTTAATTATGAGGGTTTTTTGTCCAGTTATGGTAGATGATGAAGATTATTATTTTTTGGGTGGTACCAGGGATGAACTCTGGACCTTGCACTTGCTGGTAAGCACTTATCCACTGAGCTATCTCCTTAGCCCAGTTATGGATAGAGTGAATTCCTTCCTACAGAAACTCTAGAAGATGGTGTCAGAGCCTGAGTTTTTAGTCATAGGTGAAGTAGCATCAAAGGATGTGGCATTCAATAAATAATATGTTAAAGTATTTGTCAACATTATACATTTATTTAGAAAGTTTGCTGTTGATTTTTCTCCCCCTTTTTCTGAAGGAGCTTTTCAGTGAGGAACATCTTGCATAAGCAAAGATAACAATTGAAGACCCTCTGTCCAGAGTTCCTGGGTATGAATCCTGACTCTGTCCCTTTTACCTCTGTTCATTGAGTTCTTTCTCTGTGCATTTACTTTGGTGCTGGGGACAGCAGGCAGGGCCTAGCGTATCTTGGCCATATTCTACCACTGAGTGCACCCCCCCCCCCAGCTCACCTCTTTATCTTCAGTGTTTCATCTGTGAAGGAGGGGATGATGATACTGATCTTACGAGACTTTGAGAGGATTCCTGAGTACCTAATGAAAGTTACTTGTTTTGGTGGTTTCTCAGCTGACCCATAGGGTTGTTCATTAGATGACATGAACAGTTATCCTGCTTTGGAGAGACTGAATTGGTGCAGATAGCTCAGTATTATGCTTCTGTGGCTATGTAGAAAGTTCCATTATTCATATTTCTTGAATAATGTGGTGCTGAAGGTCAGACCCAGGGCGCCATGCATGCTTGGCAACTGCTGTGCCTTTGTACTTTTCCTCAATCCCTGGGTGTAGTGTTCTGTGTTGTGCAATTATTGGATGTAATAATATAGAACTGAGTTGATCCATGGTCATGAGATGAGGAAAGGGAAATAATGGGATTTTGTTCTCAGCTTTATAGGCTTTTCCTCCTCTTGGGCATACTTTACTACGCTAAACCGAGAATGGTGATGACAGAAAAACCAATAAGTATCTTTATTCACTTATTGTCTACAGGTGACTGCATGTATGCAAGGAACAGCTTTGTGTGCGTTCCTCCTTCCCTTTCTGGTTTCCTGTGACCTACTCACAGGGTGATGGCCTGTTTTTGAGCTCTCTGCAGTCTGAGCCTGTCCTCTCCTCCAGTCACTCCTTCACGACTCACTTTTCAGCCTGACCCTTGGCTGGGTGAACCCATCCTGTTAGCCGCTGAATGAAAGAACAGATGTTGTTGCCCTGCTGGTGGTTCAGCGAAGTCCTTCCTGACTCCTCCCCTGCAGCAGTCTTGCCATCCTCTCTTAGGCCTTCTATTTCTTGGTGGTATGGAGAGAACTTTTGGCCTCCTGGGCAGGGCCCAGCGTTCTATGTGGAGCTTGCCTACAGCCCCATCAGCTCTCCTGAGCTCCTTGTAGAGATTTGCATGTCTGGGTGTTTTCACTTTGTCTCAGATGTCCTTGTTGCCTCTGCCCTGTTTCCCTTAGAGAGGTCTGTGCTGTTGAGGCCTGGTATCTCACTCTCCCTCCGCGTCCAGAATCTATCAGTTTGTGCAGCCTTTCATTTGGAGGAGAGGCAGTCACAGTGCCCTGCCTCACTTCTTTATTTATGGGCTTAGCCTGTTCTGAAGATTGCAGGTAAAATGCTTTATATATCAATTTCCTGTTGTTGTTTGATTGTTTTCCTGTCAGTCCTGGGAAGCATGGACAATTTAGAGGATGACCCCCTAATCTACTTGGACTTGTTAGAAAAGACTCCTTTTTTTGGGGGGGGGGGTACTAGGGATTGAACTCAGGACTCTGTGCTTGCCAGGTAGGTGCTTATTCACTGAGCTATCTCCCCAGCCCTTCACTCCTGATGCCCTTGTTAATTGGGTATGGAACATGGAGATGGGTGCTCGCTAGGAGCAACTGCTACCTTATGCAGGGTCTGCTGGGGCCATCCTGGGCTGGCTCAAGGCCCTATTGGCCTATATGTTTGCCCAGCAGACAATGACCATTTACTTGCCTAGTTGAACCCTATTATCCATGGTGAATAAGAAAGTCTCTGCTTTAGAAAATATCTTGTTTTGGGCTGAGGGTAGAACTCACCTAGCATGTATGAGGCCTTGAACTGCATACCCAGCAACACGAGACAAACCCCAAAACTTGCTGGTCCTTCGGTCTACGGGCATAGGTGACGGAAATTGGCAGAAAGTGAAACAGGAAATGGTATGTTGAACATCTGGGTTCTTTTTTGTTATCTCAGGCACTGTGTTATGTAATAGCGTTTCACTCCAGTCAGTGAATCATTGACTCATACTTGGAAATCTTTTGTCTGGAGACTTATTTTTATTTAATCTCTTTCTGCTGTCAACATAAATAACATGGGTTTAATACTATCTGTATGTTGTATGAGTTAATTCACATCCACACACTAAAAGCTAGGAGGTATTGTGACCTGATTTTATAGCCGAACAAGTTCAGGTGCAGGGTAGTTAGATAATTTGTTTCAGGTAGTTAGATAACTTGTCTGAGTGACTCTTGGGTCACTAGTAGGATTTCAGCCCAGGAAGTATTAAGCTCCAGAGTGGAGTTTGTAGGTTCTTGAGCGGGATGTCAACACCGTGGTATTGAGTGCGGGGTCCATAGACGTGGATAGTGATGGTTGATATGCAGGAAGATTGGCCTGGTATTGCTGTGTGGGTCGCATTAGAAGCAGCAGTCTTAAGGCATAGCAGAAACCCTGAAAGTCATGGTAATTGAGGAAATGGATGCTGTGGGCTGATTGCTGGTGGAAGGCGTGGAGAAGAAAGGATGAAACTGAACTCTTGGAGGCAAGTAGAGGGAAATAGGGCAGGATGACCCTGATGTTTCCTGGCATCTGGACAGTGTGTTGGCACCTTCAACACAAGGGGGGGGGGTGCCTTAACGCTGAAGCCATGCAGCAGGGGGCAGATCTTGACAAGCTAGTGTGTGCCCTAGCTTTCCAAATGGAAACGTTTGGAAATAGGACTGTTGCATTGTGAAGCAGTTGACACTATGAGTTTTATGGAATCCCCTCCATGTGCTGGTCTCTGAGGACAACTGCATGGTTCTGGCCTAGAGGAGAGATGGGCAGGTCATAGAGAACCTTCAGCTGTGCTATTGTGAGGGATTAGTGTCTGGAGGCTGCAACCCTGTGCACAGGGGTCTGGCCCTGGGACTGGTGGCCACAGGAGAAGTGAGGGCTGCAGAGACCCAGGGAACTGGAAGAGTCCAGAGTCAGCAGTGATGAGCTTCCAGAAAGAGTAACACATCCAGAGCTTGTCTGTCAAGCAGCACTGTTGAGGTGGGCTGGACTGCCCTTCTTAACTGCCCTCAGCTGAGTTACATGTCTTCAGCTTTCTGCCCACTAAGCCTGGCAGAAGAGCTTTGGAGTGTGGTGTATATGTCATTATCAGACTTTTTACATGGATGTCAAAACATACCAGGTATTCATTAAGAGGATTCTGAACTAAGCAAATAAAGATTTTCTATATTTGGGGATTTTAGTTGGCTATAAATGTCATCTTATGTGATTAAATGTGAACATTAAAAACTGCTCTTACAGAGAAATAATGTCTAATTTTGAGACTGTTTAGGTTGTGGTTTTAAATGGATAGAGAGCTGGGCATGGTGGTACAGGCCTATAACCTCGGCTCTCAGGAGGTAGAGGCAGGAGGATCTCTGAGTTTAGTTCAAGGCCTGTTTGAACTGCATTGTGAGATCTTGTCTTGAAAAATCAAGAAAAGGTAAACAACTCCCTCAAAATAATCCAAAAAACCACATGAGTTGTTTTGTTTTGTTTTTCTACTGGGGATTGAACTTGGGACCTTGCGCTTGCCAGGCAAGTGCTTATCCTACTGAGCTATCTCCCTGGCCTTAAGCCAAATGAATTGAATTATTTTATAGTGAATGCCTAGGGGAGTCACTGGCAGGTTTTATTTATTTATTTATTTTTTACTATGGTGTCATTCTTTAATGAATCTATGGAATATCAGTCAGTATCGGTCACTCTTGTAGATATTCATTATCCTCCAGAGAGCTGAACTCCTTTTGGTGACTTAAATTTGTTTGAAATACATATTAAAGTGTGTTCTTTGTCACTAGGGCGATTCTGAAGAGGATGTGGAGGAGTCTTCTCAAGAACAGAGGTAAGGCAGGAAGCGAGTGAAATGCCTGTGTGGTACATTTCTCTGCCACCTCTGAATGTTCTCTGAAGTTCTTGATTATGTCTTTGCTTATGTATTAGCTGTTATCTTCTTGGTTTTTATTCCTGTCTTCTGTCTGTGTTCTCTAACAATCTTTGCTTTCAAATGAGGCAGTACCAAAAGCTCTTCTCCCACTGTTCACTTCATCTGGAGGTAAAAAAGAGCTGTTTAAAATATTGGTGCTGAAGCCGGGCGTGGTGGCTCACACCTGTAATTCCAGCACTTGGGAGGCTGAGGCAGGAGGATCAGTGTGAGTTCCAGACCAGCCTGGGCTACAAAAGTGAGCTCAAGGCCAGCCTGAACTGCATAATGAGACCCTGTCTCAAAGAGACAAAAAAAAAAAAAAAAAAAAAAAAAATATATATATATATATATATATATATATTGGTACTGAGTCTGCGAGATGGCTCAGCTGTCTAAAGTGCCTGCTTAGGCAAGCTTAGGCAACCGCTGGGACTGCGGTTCAATCTCAGACACTACATGCTGCATGAGCCCCACCCTCAGGGCAGGCTGAGCCAGCCATGATATAAAAATAAAGAAATAATAAAATAAAATATTGGTACTGATTAGGAAAAAGTAATTAACCTTGATGAGATGACAGATTCTTTTGTAAGTCCAGAGGTTTTCAGATCTACGCTTCCAGAAAACCCACTTTTCCCATTTGTTCCTAGGTGTTCATTGCAGTTGGGAAATGTGCTGAGTGCTGTACCTAACGCAGAACAGGTCGTGTGGCAGGCAGTCCTTGCAGGAGTGACTATGTGGGGAATCACGAAGTAGCTTTTGGGACATTCCTCTGAGGAGGCGATGCTCCACCTGAAATCTGGAGGACGTGGGAGCAGCCAGAGAGAGCAGACACAGGGCATATATCTTGGGTAGAAACCGAGGCCGGCCCAAAGGGAATCCAGAAGCCTGCGGTGGAATGTAGGGTAGGCAGATGCAGTGTAGGATGTTGGCAGCCCCACTGAGAAGTTGGGCATCCATTTTTAAATGTGATGTGAGTTTTTTTTTTTTTTTTTCTTTGACAGAGGATCTTACTATGTAGCTCAGGTTGGCCTTTCACTTGAGGCACACCACTGTCTGCCTCCTGAGTGCCGAGATTGCAGGTGTGCACCACCACACTTGGTTGAATGTGGTGAAAGTTCTTAATGGATTATAAGCAGAGAACTAATACTAACAACACAAACTGAATCTTCAACAGAATGTCTTATGGTCTTTGTGAGTGGTCCATCTGGGGAGCTTCTACTAGCTGCCAGGTCATGAGGACTCAGTGTCTGGATCCTCATATATTCTCCTAAAATTGATCTGTCTGATGTTGGCTATTACTTCCCACCTCTTGATTTTATACCTTCTCCCATTATTTACTTCATCTGGAGCTAACAAAAGGGCTGTATAAAATATTGGTACTGATTAGGAAAAAGTAATTAACTTTGATGAGATGACAGGTTCTTTTGTAAGTATGGAGGTTTTCAGATCTATACTTCCAGTAAAATTAAAGGAGGATGCAATCAGATTGGGAGTTTTGATTATTTTTGATTAAAATTCACTGCTTTTTCTTTGATAAAATACTAAGTTGAGTGCATGTAGGGCCACTTCCAACAAAATTCCTTCTCTTAACATATAATGACAAACTTTCTTGTGCATATATTTAAAAAATGATGGGAAAATAGGATCAAATTGATATTAATTGAACCTGACTTCTTGTAGTGTGGAGTCATGTGACAGGTCCGTTCATTCTCATTAAAGGATACATTTTCTGTTTTCTTTTTGTTTTGGTCTTAGAAATTGAACCAAGTGGGCCAGAGATAGCTTGATGGTCTAACGCGCCTGCTTAGGCAAGCTTAGGCTCCCGCAGGGACCGTGGTTCAATCCCCACATGCTGCACCAGCCCCACCCCCAGGGCAGGCTGAGCCAGCCATAACATAAAGTTAAAAAAAAAAAAAAAAAGATATATATTAAACAAACAAACAAACAAACAAAAAAACAAAACCAGGGTGTCCAGGGCCTGGTGTGTGCTGTGCACTTTTTCTGTCACTGAGCTATATGTCCAGCCCTGATATTTGGAAAAGTGATTGGAAATTTTCTGTAAAACATTCGTGCCTAAAAAAAAAATACCAGCACTTGCAGTATGGCAGAGATTACACCTTAACATTCTTCTTCTTAGATATATGGAAACAAAAACAGGTGAAAAATGGGCCCGGCAGGATGGCTCAGTGGTCTAAAGCGCCTGCTTGGAAAGCTTAGGCGGCTGCAGGGACTGTGGTTTGATCCCTGGCACCGCATGCAGCGCCAGCCCTGCCCTCAGGGCAGGCTGAGCCAGCCATGAAAATAAATAAACAAACTCAAGTTCTGAAACAAGAGAAAAAAAGCGTGTATGGTAGTTCAGACTAGAGTGGTTGTGGGGTTGGAGAAAAATGAACACTTTTGAGGTGTATTTTTGCGGTGGGGTGTGTTTAATATTTGTTGACTCGGTTGTGGGGCTGTGAGGGAAGCAGAAATCTCAAGGATTTCTCAGCTTTGCCTCCACATCTAGGACAGTGACTGGCAGGAGAGGGTTACTGGGAAGGAAATGCGGAGCTCTGCGGGTTGTCTCTGAGGAGCCTTCACCGTGGCAGGACGCATGCAGAGGGAGGTGATAGGCGACGTGTCTGGTCTGGGATGCCTGGGCTGTAGCTCATGTGGCTGGCATCTGCTCTGATTTTTGCCACCACCTTTTTTGGTGCCCAGGATGGAACCAGGGCTTCAGGCATGCTAAGCAAGCACATGAGCTGCTTCTGACCCATACCTGCCTGGCACCCTTTCTTCCTTGGCAGTGCTCTGCTTGTGCCAGTTTTCAGTGAACTTAGAGGTATTAGTAGATTTTAACCTCTTATAAGATAATTAGAATAAAAGCTGTGTGGGGAGTAGTAAGGGAGAATTGTGTCTGTTTAGAACAGTGGCTTCCAAACTTTTTATGGTGATTTGTAGTAATCAATTTTACACTGTCTTTGTACTTAGAGCGGTATCTGTGGATGTATGAATACGTATGTACATATACAGTCTATATACCTATAAAAATGAATTAAAGTTTTACAAAGCTGTACTTATCTCTGTTGCCTGCAATGCTTACTTGCTTTTCTTTTCTGTTTCTTTTCTTTTATCTTTTTGAGACAGGGTCTCACTGTGCAGTTCAGGCTGGCCTTGGGCTTCCTTTTGTAGCCCAGGCTGCTCTTGAACTCATGCCAATCCTCCTGCCTCAGCCTCCCAAGTTCTGGGATTACAGGTGTATGCCACTATGCCCAGCCTAATGCACTGTTTCTGTTCCATTTTATTTCATTAAAAAATGTTATTTGTTACCTGCTTGGTTTATTGTTTATATTTTGGTGATTTTATTTATTTATTTATTTTTTGGACCTGGTGTTGTCATACTGTATAGTTCACTTATATAAAGTGCCTAGGTGGATTTAGTGGGGTTTTTTTTTGTTTGTTTGTTTTTTTTTGTTTTTTTGTGCGGGACTGGGGTTTGAACTTAACGACCTTGCACTTGCCAGGCAGGCACTTGTGCCACAGGGCTATCTCCCCAGCCCCTGATTTTAGTGTATTTACAGCATTGTAAAAATGTCATCCCAACGAACTTTAGAATGCTTTTGTCCCCTCACTTCCACCCCAAAGAAATGCCTTACCCTATTGCATCAATCTCTGATCTTCTAGCCTTCCTGATTGATTGGAAAGTACTGTAGATCATGGCTTAGAGCAATCAGCCCTAGGTTTCTTTGTGGGGGGGGCACTCAGCCCACCCTGAGGGCAGGGCTGGTGTGGGATGTGGTTCTGGGGATCAAACTGAAGTCCCCAGCATCTGTCTAAGCTTGCCTCAGCACGTGTGTGCGTGCATGCGTGCGTGCGTGCATTCGTTCGTTTGTTCTGTCTGTCTGTCTATCATCCATCCATCCATCCATCCATCCATCCATCCATCCATCTATCTTATCTATCTAAATTTTAGGGAAGGGTCTACAGGGTGTCCAGGATCTCACTACTAGATCGAACTCGTAGTGATCCACCTGTTTGCAGCCTCCCAAGAGCTGGGAATACAGGCAAGCACAGCCATACCCAGTCTGATTTGCCTTCTTGGTGTGTCCTGGGGGCTGAGCTGGCACAGCAGGGGACTGAACCCCGGCGGCCCCTGTGCCAGCTTGCAGGCGTGTTCATCTGAGTTACTTAGCAGGCCCTGGCAAGTGCTTTAGATGCTGAGCTATCTCACCGGCCCAGCTCTAGTTTTTATGATCTCTTTTCTTTTCTATTTGCTGTTACTTCTGGAGGGTTGGTTTCTCTCTTTTTCTCCCCTTCCTCCCCTTCTTCTCCCTTTCCCACTTACCCTCATGCTTTACCTCCTTTATAGGGAATTGTACTTGGGGTTCTCAAATTGAGCTAAATTCGTAGCCCCCCCCCTTTTTTTTCCCGGACAGGGTCTTACTGACTTGGCCAATCTGGCCTTGCCTCAGTTTCCCAGAGTACTGGATCTATAGACATATGTCACCATGCTTGACTTGGCTTTGTTTATTTTCAACTTGACTGGTAGTTTCTTATTTAGGTTGAGATCTATTCTTTTTTTTGAGATGTGTTCTTTATATGTAAAGAGAAGATCCTGTTGTGAGTTGGATGCTGCTGTTAGAAGACTTCACGTGTCCCTTTTTTGAAAATGCATATTTGAATTTCTAGGAATTATTTCTGAAGGTGTAATGGTCAGTGATTGGTGGTTACCTATTTATGTTCACTTTTCTTTTGCACAGTTAGATTCTTTTGTTAATCTTTTAATTTACTGAAATCATCTAATGTCATGCTGCCTTAATGTAAAAACTTACTTTAGAATAGAAGTGTGTATGCGCTGAGTACTGAACCTACAGCCTTTGCGCTGAGCTACTTTCCTAGCCCTTTGTGTGCATGTGCCTCTGCTGAGAAATAGACTTCCGGTACATTATTGCGAGCTAAGTGTCACGCTTCATTTGGCTTTCACTGGTGTTGCCCTGATGTCCTTTTGGGAGGCAAATTATCAAGTGGAGTTAAGCTTCACCTACACAAGTTATTAATGGTTTTTCTGTGTGGGAGATTTGTGTACTCTGTTATTTAGTCAGGCACTTATATCGGATTTGTGGGTATTTATACTATGGTTTCCAACTGTGTTTAGCAAAATTGCATGGTTCCTCACTTTTTTTTTTAATGGGTTTAGTTCATATACAGATCAGACTCATAGTGATCCTCCTGTTTTCAGCCTCCCAAGTGCTGGGATTACAGGTTTACACCAGCACGCCAGTCTCATTCCCCAGCTCAGTGTATCCTGGGGGCAGGGCCAGCAGGGCACACTGGGGATCGAACCCTGGTCGCTGTATCTGCCTAAGCAGGTGCTTTAGTCCGCTGAACTATCTGGCCAGCCTTCCTCACTTGTTGATAGGCTATTTTTGATTCTTTCTTTCTTTCTTTCTTTCTTTCTTTCTTTCTTTCTTTCTTTCTTAAATGTATTTGGTATAAGGTCTCACTACACAGCTTGGACTTTTAGTGATCCTCCTGTTTTCAGCTTCCTCAGTGCCAGGATTACAGGTGTGCACCACTATGCCTGGTGTGGGTAGCCAGCGAGGCCTGTTGGGAGGCGAGGCCGGAGCCCAGAGTGGTGTGGCATGGGGTACAGGGGCTGGAACCCTGGTCCATGCGCTTGCCTAACCAGGTGCTTAGTCTACTGAGCTATCTCATTGGCCCTGATGTGCTCTTTTTTGAGTACAGATCATACTATATGTGCTCACTGGCTTCTGTCCCAGGACCCATCCAGGATGCTACATTACTTTACTCTTTGTTCCTTAGTCTCCTGGTTATTATTTTGTCAGACTTTTTCCTTGGTTTGGATGACCTTGAAAGTTTTGAGGAGTAACTGGTTAGGTATTTCATAAAATGTTGCTTGGTTGTGTCAAGCTTTTGGTTTTGAAGAGGCAGATCACGTAAATTAGTTTGCACCGTTATCAAATCATATCAGAGGTGTCTTATTAGCCTGACTTGGCATTTTGGTGCTGACCTTGGTCACCTAGGTGAGGTGCTATCTGTCAGGTTTCTTTACATTGTGTACACTGTGTCCTTTGGACTTAAGTCATTAAGTGGAATTAGGCTGCACGAGTACAAAATAGTTAGAATTTTTCTGTCGTTATTTGTCTATTCTCTATTTATTCACTCAGTTATTTATATCAGGGCAGATTTACCAATATTTATTTACTTTGGGTTATAATCCAGTGGTAGATTTGCTCTGCTGTTTTTATGCTATGTATCTTTAGTCTTACTTCATAGTTATTTTACACCTTTTTTAAAGCTTGATTTAAGAATTAGCCCCAGAATGGCAGCTCTCAGTGGCCAGGTGGACTTAAACTCAGCATTTATCAATTCGGCAAGGTGAATACATCATCTCTGAGGAACTCAGAAGCCATTGCTGTCTTAATGTTCAACTAGAGAAATATACTGACTGGAAGAGTCTCCTGTGTCCTCCAGAGAGAGGTGTGTCTGTAGACCTTGGCAGCCTGATGAGCTGGTGGTGTTGCTTTCCCCAGGGACCTACCCACCTCCTGGGGCCAGACCCATGTTCTTGTTCATCCTGGGTGTGCGGCGCCGTAGCAGCCTGCCTGTTAACCCCACACACAGTTTGGGAAAGGTTTTGAAGTAATTGGTCTCATTGAAGATTCTGTTTATATTGCCTTTGTCTTATGCAAATGCTCTCTAATTATATTTGGTTGTAAGCCAGGAAAGCACTACTTGAAAAATGTTCTTTTCTCCTTCCTCCCCGTCCCTCTTTTCTCCTGGGTATTCTCAGATATCAGCAGTAATCTGTTCTTTTCCTGAGAAAGAGAGATTACTGTTGGGGATTGGGTGATGAGGTCAGATGAGGGCTGACTGCAGCTCTTCCTAGCACTGATGCCTGTGGGAATCTCTTCTGGCTTTCTGGGCATGCATCTGTCAGATAAGTATTGAGGGTCGGTAATATTTGTTAGAACACAGAGCTTAAGGATTGGTGAAGTGTGAACAGCATGTTATTTTGCCTTTAAAAATGGTCATAGAAATTACAAATACTGACTGTCCAGGTACCGTGTGTAGAAGGCTGTTGCTGTTGGTTTTTGCGATGCTGGTATTAATCCTGTGCCTTGTGTGTGCCAGCCATACACTGTACCACAGAATTGCACAGCCAGCCTCCTCTTGTCTGTCTCTAAAATATACTTTTATCTAAATAGGAACAGCACCAAAATGTTGTGAAACAGCTTAACTGTCAGAGGCAGACCCTAATAGGACCCCAAGAGACTCTGGACCTTTCAGCAGCATGCTGAAAGATAGAATTGCAGACAAGAATGATTTAGTCTTGAGGGAAGCTTCCTTTTGGTAGGGAAGCAGCTTAGAGCCCGCACAGGGAATGGAAAACATTTTCTTTCCTTTGTTTTCCTTAAAGGTTGCAGATCATTACCTGTTGGTAGGATCTTACACTTCCATTTGTTGTTTCTATCTGAATGTCTCCCCAAGATTCTCTTGTGAGCCTTCCTGTTGCCCTCTCTTGCCTTCTTCTTGACTAGATCTCTAGGGGATCTCAGTTTGTTCCCGCTTTCTTGTGCTTGGAATTGACACCTATTTTCTTGCCTCTTTACCTGTCTTGAATGTAGCTTGTACCTTCTGCACAGGGTCTTACCTGGCCAGTTACAGATCCCCCTGAGCCTTCAGGTGCCTCAAAATGAATGTGTTGCAATGCTGGGCTCCTCAGAGTACAGCCCTGTTGGCGAATGACAGTCACTCACTTGTTCGCTCCTTTTTTGGAACCCTCTCAGCCAGGAGTCATGGGGCGTGGCTACCCTTCAGATAGCCGCTGTGTTGACCGCACGGTAGCCTCCTAGCCAGTTTTCCGCATTCCCTCCCCTGGAACGTAGCTAAGCCACATTTCCTTTCCTTTCCTGTCCTTCCTCTTGAAACCAGCCTTTCCAAGGTCACATTACTGTCCAGATAAGGTGCAGACTCCTGAGAAGGTGCCGAAGTCCCTCTTCTGCCTGCCTCCCCCACTCAGTCCCGAGGAGGGCTCATGCTCACTGCCTTCCTTTTGCCAAAGTGCTCTTGTTTGTCCTGGCTGCCCCTCCCCTCCGTGGCCCACTGGTACAGGTGCCAGCCCAGTGCACCAGCTCTTCTGTTTTGGAATTTACCTTTCTCAGGATACCAAAGACCCGTTTTGAGATTCCTTTAGCTGATTCCCCAGCTTCAGATCTGGTAACTGATATACAGGTTGAGCACTGCTAAGTGCACGGGTACAAATTCTTTTAAATTTAAGTCTTCCAAATTGATTGTTGTGTTTCACATGTTCTCCATATCTAAGCTGGCAGATCGTATTTGCAACTGAATCTGCAGCACTAGTGTTGGTATTAGAGACCGTGGTTTCCAATTGCATCATTGCAATTTCTGCGTTTCCGAAAAGAGCAGGTGTTCGTGCTGCTGGTGTGTAATCCCGTGGTACCTTCTACAGGGTTGTGTGGGCCCTGAGAGATTTATTGAGTATATCCAGTCATCTTTATGACTATAACAATTTTAAAGTAGTTTTCCTCGACTATATATGAGCTCATAATATATTTTTTCTTTAATATAATACATACCTTAAAGCAGGGCTTGCGGTATATATTGAAGTTGTTCTCCAGTCCTGAAAAAAATGCAGATCCCTCTGAGCCTTTAGGTGCCTCAAAATGAATGTGTTGCACAACTCTGAATTTGCATTCTTGATATCTGTGGGGTAATTGGTTGCAAAAACGGCCACAGTCATCCACTCTCCGCGATCCATGCCCTTTTACAGTGTGGCCTTGCTGGTTCTCCCATCAAGAAGTTGAGTGGCGTCGTTTCTTCACCCTGGGAATGTGTACAGTTTTGCGACCTGCTCTCACCATGTGAATGTGGTGACAGTGAATGTGCCAGTGTTGAGCCCAGTGCCCCAGAGGTCTCATGGTCCTGCTTGCTCTCCTGGAACCTTGTTTCTGTCCTTAGAGTGGGGCAGAGCTCAGCTTTTGGAGGATGAGTAAGCCTTGCCGTGCCAACTGAGGTCCTAGTAGGCCAGTGATGGGGAACCTCTAGAGCTCTCAGAGATACAAATAGCCTGCTGCAGCACATGTGCTTGAGCTTCTGTATGGCCATTCCAGACCCTCCTGCAGGGTGCTGGTCCTGCCACACAGGCAGAGGCCAGCCAAGGCCAGCAGAGTTCATCTAGATTCTGTGGAGTCACCTGAATACACATGAAGAGAATTTCTGAGACCAGAAACACTGCACTTGACTTGTGAACTCAGGACCAACAGCAAATGTTTATCGTCTTAAAAAAAAAAAAAAATGAATGTGCTGCGGTTACAGCTCCTGGATTCCTCCTTAGAGCACAGTCCTTTTGGTGACTGGCAGGTACTTGTTCGCTCAGTCCTTTTCAGAACTTTGGATCATAATATTTTTGGCAGTGCTTTGAACACTTGTTTACTTAGCCTTCAGTTGAAGTAACTTAGAAAAGAGTATTGTAGGATAGAAATCTTTTCTTTGGAATTTTTAGCTATCCTAGATGCTAAGTGACTTTTCACAAACCCTGCCATGGTTCAGTATATGTTCATTTGTATCTTTATATTGAAAAGAATATTTGAATGCTTAGTAACTTTATATCAAAGAATTTTTTTAATTTTTTAAGGATTTTGAGGTGTTAGTCTGGTGTACAGATAGGCATGATATGTTATTAATGTGAGCCTTTCTGGAATCACAAGGAAGAGTTGGGGTCTGGAGAAGGTGGATTTTGTACTTGTACATGGCAAATCCAGTTTCAGCTAAAACCATGATGCTCCTTACTTTACATGGGATTATTATTTGAGAAGAGGCCTGTGTGAAGACTGGAAGGCACACTTCTCATTTCCTGCGCCCTGCTGTGACTTTGCTGATTTTTTATTGCTACATGTCGTGATATTTAGCTGTAAAATAACCGTATGGATCTATTTTTGTTGGCTGTAGATTCTGAAGAAAGAAGCAGCTCCCACAACATAGGAAGACTTTCTTTAGGTTTCTCCAAGGAAGCCACGTGTTATATGAAAGACTGAGAGAAGCTTCTTTCGGAGTAGGATGAGAGAAGTACCCAGGGCGAGACGTCGGTGGTCTGTTTTTTTTTTTTTTTTTTTGTCTTTTTGAGACAGGGTCTCGCTATGCAGTTCAGGCTGGCCTTGAGCTCCCTTTTGTAGCCCAGGCTGGCCTCAAACTTGCACCAATCCTCCTGCCTCAGCCTCCCAAGGAGACGTGGGTGTTTTGCTACGGGAGCTTCACTCAGGTTTCTTCAGGGAAGCCTATAGTGAATAGCCACCATCATAAGTCATGTGGCCTAGGGTCATTTTGGCTCTTCTTTTTTACTCTGTTCAGCATTACAGCTTCAACCCAGGGCCTCACACAAGCTAGGTGGTCGCTCTAGTATGGAGCTGCTGTCCTCAGCACTTTTACTTAACTGTATTTTGAGACAGGGTCTTGGTGAGCTGCTGAGGCTACCCTCAAACTTGTATCCCTCCTGCCTCCTGGCCTCTGAGTGCCTGGCATTACATATGTGTGCAACTAGGCTAGGCTTGCTTTCCCTTTTTTCTTCTTGTCACAGTGGGTTCCTGAGAAATGAAGGTGCTTTTTAGATGTGCCTTGTAGGATCACAGCAGTATTGATGAGTTCCACAAAGATGTTCTAGGTACATTATGACACCAGTTTGAGACTTCACTGTTCAAGGGAGGAATGTAATTTCCCAAGATAGTATTATCTATCTGGGAGTACACTATTAAGATGATAGGGTCTCCTGGGATCTTGTTATTTGTTTTAAATGAATTGGCATCACATTATTTAAGAGTTTTCTACATGTGAAATGACTCTAGAGTACTAATAACAGTGCCCGCCTCCCATGTTACAGTGGAATGTTGGCACTTTACAAATAATTGGTAATGTGATACTCACTATGTTTCTACAACCATTATTTTAGGGTCGACAGTACAATCCGTTTGTAAATATTGTATGAAAAAGTCATGTTCGATTATTGTTTTTCTCAATATTTTATTCCACAGTGGTGGACAGTAGTGAGTTTGCCGTAAGTGTGGCAGTTCTTAGAAGTCAAAATAAACTTTTGAGTTGATTGAAAAATTTCAGTCATTTAAAAATTTCTCACTGGTGGTGAAAAGATGGATATATTTAATTTTTGTTGTTTCCTCAATATACATAGACTTATAGTTTGAGAATCATAGCTGTATCATCAGACCCTTTTTATGTATTTAGTTCAGGATCCGCAGGGTCTCACTATACTGATTGGACTCATAGTGATCCTCCTGTTTTCAGCCTCCCAAGTGCTGGGATTATAGGTGTGTGCCACTATGCCCGGTCTCAATTGCCATCTCAGTGTGCCCTGGGGGTGGGGCCAGGGCCAGCATGGCATGGCATGTCAGGGATCAAACCCCTGTCCCAGCATCTGCCTAAGCAAGTGCTTTAATCCACTGAGCTCTCTGGCTGGCCCAAACCAGCCTCTTTCTTTCTGTTTTTATTTTTATTTTTATTTTTATTTTTATCTTTTTGAGACAGGGTCTCGCTATGCAGTTGAGGCTGGTCCTGTGCTCACTTTTGTAGCCCAGGCTGGTCTCGAACTCGCACCAATCCTCCTGCCTCAGCCTCCCAAGTGCTGGGATTACAGGCGTGAGCCACCACACCCGGCTTTTAACCTGGTACAAGTGTTCAGCTTAGAAACCATGGCTCACAGGTGTTGTGCAGTGTGTTTTCAATCCTAGCTACCCTGGAAGCTGAGGTAGGAGGATCACAAGTCAAGCCCAGCCTGGACAACTTAGTGAGAGGATCCTACTTCTTTAATTAATTATTTGGTACAGCACCTCCCTGTGCGGATTGGACTTGTAGTGGTCCTGTCTCAGCCTCCCCAGGGCTGGGATTACAGGTGTGCATCATCATGCCGGTTTCGGTGGCCATTATGGTGCACCCAGGGCTCCAGGGCTGGCACTGAGTATGGTACTAGGGATGGAACCTGGATCCTTGAGCTTGCCAGGTAAAGTAAAAAGAGTTGGGCTTATAGCTCAGTAGGAAAGCTCTTGATTGGCACTCTAAAGGCTGTGAGTTCAGTACCTACTTTTGCACCCCTCAAAGAAAAGGTGAACATTTTATACCCTGTGAAATGTTCATCACCACTGCATAGAAGGCTCATTCCCACGGAATTGGTTCAGTGAAAGTAGACATTGTGTGTTTCCTCCCAAGTGGATCATTGTGAACATGTATATAGTAAATTAACTTATTGATTCTGTGCCTTGTATAACATTGACTTTCAGGGTTACAGTATTCTGCGGATGTTGGCTGCTTTAGTTGTCACTAAATAGGTGAGGTTCAATTTGAATTATAAATGAGTCAGTGAATGATTGATATATGTGTATGGTCAGGATATTTGGTTAAGTAATTCTTTTTTTTAATGTATTTAGTACAGGGTCTACAGGGTCTCACTACACAAATCAGACTCGTAGTGATCCTCCTGTTTTCAGCCTCCAAAGTGCTGGGATTACAGGCATGTACCACCACACCCATTCTCATTCGATATCTCAGTGTGCCCCAGGGGTGGGGCTGGCACAGCATGCCTTCAGCAGGTGCTTTAGTTTACTGAGTTATGTGGCCAAAGAGGTAATTCTTAGGGGATCAGTATTAATCTATAGCTCTTTAAAGTGAGGCTAACTAAACTCCTCTGAAATTCTATTTAAGTAATTCCCTTGTCATTATATCTTATGGTTTACAAACTACTTTCACGTGCATTATCCTTCAAAATCCGAACAGGTAGTAGTCCCGTTTTATGAGGAAGTAAATTCATAAGGGTAAGCTTTTCATGGACCTGCAAAGTGACCAAATTAGGAACATGATTCTAGGTATCTCCTCTTGGTGTGTACTTGTTTGTCCTGCTGTTGTATGTACAGAGAGACAGGTTGAAAAACTGTTTTACCAGATAGATGTGCTTACCGTCTGCTCTCTGTAGGAAACCATGTCTAATGGTATATATGTGGAAATTGTTGAATTCTTCATCAGGCCCCAGCATTATGTGGTTCTTAGCAAACGACTGGGAAAAAATGAGCATGGCTCTTGCTCGTAAAGTAGACTCCGAGCTGGATTTTCAACTCTGTGCTAGATCATTTCTTTAGTTTTATGTTATTTTAAAGTGTTATTCTTCCCTAAATATCCTACTTCGGAATAATCTAGACAGGTTAAATGTGGAATTTTAGGATAATGGTACTTTGTGGAACACATGGCGTGCGATGTGTGCCCAGAGGTTGCCTTTAATTC
This sequence comes from Myocastor coypus, assembly GCA_004027025.1. NCBI lineage: Eukaryota > Metazoa > Chordata > Mammalia > Rodentia > Myocastoridae > Myocastor > Myocastor coypus. Next base: position 47,071 of record PVJA010006675.1, on the reverse strand, counting down.
GTGAATGAGCTATCTTGCTAGCTTACTTTGCTTCATGATTATTTTCAGCATCAAGTAACAGAAAACCCTGACTCAACAAGTTCAAACAATGAAGAACGCATTACGTCACCTGACCAGAAGCCAGAGGCAGGGTGGCCATGGGGTGACTTGCTCAGTAGGTTGGCTTCAGCTCTGGCTGGATTCTTTCTCACCTGCTTGTGTGCTGCCCATGATGCAGAGTTGCCTCATTTGAGAGGGCAGTGTGGAAGAGCCTCTGTCTCGTGCCTGCCACAGAATCCCATCTCAGACACTTCCTTTTCACCGTCTAGGTCAGAAATGGGGCTGCGCTCACCTTGACACCTTAGCAGCCCTCAGGAGTTGGGACTTAGGGCTACTAAGTCCTGACTGCTCTGCAGCAGGGTGTAGGTAGTCCCAGGGAGCCCTAGTCGCTGCCCACAGCTGGGGCTTTGCTTGGTGGCAGCGGGATGGGCCGTGTGTGCCAGCAAGTGGGTCACTGTAGCCAAATGCAGACCCAGCCGTCTAGGCCAGTGCATGGTCCTGGGTCCTGCGGGCTCAGCTTCACCTGGGAACTTGTTAGGCAGGTGAGTTCTCAGGCCCCACCCAGACCTCCTGAGTCAGAGGCTCAGAGGGAGGGACCCGGAGATCCCTGCTAATGAGCCCTCCAGGTGATTCTGGCTTGTTCCCTAGTAAGGCGTCAAAGGCATCACATTTTAGAGAGTACTTGTGTTGAAGATTAATAAGAAGCAGAAAGGGTCTAGCAGGTCAAGCGACAGGAGCTGGGAGTTGTTCTCAGTGTTGGCCACCATAGCTGGCCCAGGATTTGAGTGTATGCTATCTTTGCCTGGTATCAACTTGGAGCAGCTGGGCCCGTGTTGTAGAGTTTTGTCAGAGTGTTGGGGTGGGGGCCAAGTTCCAAGGCAAGTTGCCTTGCTTACCCTTGGGTCTAAGATACCCTAACAGGCTTGGGAAACAGGTGGGCTATCCCACTGCAACAGCTTCAGGGGAGAAGTGAGGACTTTTCTCAGGGGAGTTTGTGCCTGGTAAGGCAAGTGTCGCTGTCCTGGTAACTGAGGATGAGAGTGGCCACTCCCAGCTCAGGGTGGTGTGTGCCTCCAGTCTGTCTCCTGGCCCAGCCCCCTGTGGGCACATGGCTGAGTTGGGGGGTGTGTTCGAGGGTATAAGGGACTGTTGGGGCATGAAGAGAAGAGAATTACTTAGGTGGAAACTGAAAGATGTGTTCTAAGAATTCCGTGAGAAACTGGGGTGGGCAGAAGCGCAGAGGAACTGCCCACGCCCACACGGAAGGGCATTCTCACATCCCCTGCCCTGTCCACAGGGAGGGCTTGGTGGGCTCAGAGGAGGGTGAGGCCCAGAGGCAGCTGGGAGCAGTGGAGAGGTTAAAAAAAAAAAAAAAATCGGGACAAGGCCTGCCCTGTATCCTATCCCTCATCCTCATCCAGGAGAGGGGACTCCCCAGCTACACCACAAACCCAGGGGATTCCCTGGCTCTTTTGCGGTACAGCATGGCCAGAACATGTGCCCACTGAGGAGGCTGCATGGAGCAGAGTGAGAGGAAGCGATGGAGCCCTAGCGTGGTGCGTTGGTTTCCTCGGCCTAGGGTAGCAGAGCTGCACAGAGTGTTGGAACAACAGAAATGCATTTTCTGCCACTCGCGAAGGCATTCCTAGAGCAAGGCGTTGCAGGACCATACTTGCCTCTGAGACTTGTGAGGGAATCCTCAAGATGTAGCCACTCCGCCGCAGCCTTGGGGCTTCCTTGGCTGGAAGTCTCGGCCTTGTCATCTCCTGCACGTCTTTCTCGCAGGACGACAGTCACACTGAGTCGGAGGTCACCCTTCTTCAGTATGGTGTCCTTCAGACTAAGAAGTCTGCAGTTGCCCTGCTTTCTGGAAGGTCGCACTCTACCGTGCTGGGCTGTTTGGTTGAGGCGGGAAGATGGCTGTATCCCTTCCTTTCCTCTCTCTGGCCACTAAATTATTTCCTGTGCCTCAATAGGGGCCCACCAGTGAAAATGACATCAAATTGTGAGCTCTGAGGACAAGGATGCCTTCTTTTGTAAGCTTTTTCATGTGAGAAACAGTGGGAAGATTTAAGAGTATGAAGCATAGTGATCAGATAGGCAGAGCCATAAAATCAAAACGTGTTCCTTTGAGGAGTGTTCAGAACTAGAAAGGTAATTGGGGGTGGGCAGTATGATTCGAGGCGGTAGTGGGACTTGATATGATTAAGGTATGCTATATGGCTGTATGAAAATGCCGCGGTGAGAGCTGTTATGCTGTGTAGTCTCTGTGCACTGATAAAAAGGCAGAGAAATACAGCCCCGGGCGTGGATGGAAGGCTGTGCGTGCTGCCGTGTGTTTGAAGCGGCCCGCCTGTGTTTCGTTGCTCTTTCATTCAGCCAGGAACGAGCGCGGAGGGGCGCACAGCTTTAGATCTCGGCAGGCCAGGCCATGGCCTGGCAGGAGCAGCCTGCTGTGGTTTCCTGGGAATGCTTGAGTCCAAGAGATGAAGTGTTTCTGCTTCCATGCATTTTAACTGTAGTTACCCAACTGTAGAACAGTTGTGAATTGAAGTGCTTATGTGAGTCTGCTTTCAGGTGGATAAATGTCACTTCCAAATTGTCTGTTAGTTGCTAACTTAATTAGCAGATTCATGTTGGGAAAATCTGGTCTATGATCCCGAAATTGTCATGGTCATTACAATTTGTGAGTAATGAGGTGCCTCACGGTGACCACTGCAGTCATTAGCGGCTTGGGGTAATTTGAGGTTGAAATGAGAGTAAAGTGGAAAAAGCACTTGCTCTAGGTCCTTAATCTTGTAATCCATTTAATCTGGGTTGTAAAATTAGGCTTCATTTTAATTTGAAAGTATGTTAGCTGGCAAGAGGCTTCATTGGTTCATCACATTTGGGTTCTAGTCAAGGGAGAAAGGCCATCCCTAACTGCCTACTTGGGCAAACATAAAGGTATCATGGGTCCATTGAAGGTTTGTTGCTCTCCACCAGAAACCAAAATTACAGATTTGAAAATAAGCCTAAAACATCCAAATGAAAGCAAAAACAAAAAAACAAAACCAAAAAAAAAAAAAGAAAACAAAAACAAAAACGAACCCAAAACAAACAAAAAAACCCCACAACAACCCAGTGGCTGTACCTTGTTTATATTCTTGAGATGGTTTCACTCTTGCTTAGGTTAGCCTCTGAGGCCAATCAAGGAAAGAGTGAAACAGAACTAAAATGTATTAAACTGGTAGCTTATGAAAGCTCTGTGCTCTCAAGGAATCTGTACAGTCTAAAAGCGGGTACTCAGGACCTTCGGAAGTATTTGAGCTGAGTTTTTATTTATGTTCTTTTTTACTTCAGTCTTTCTGGGGCCAGGGATCAGCAGCACCAGAACCTGTCGGGCAAGTGTGAGATCTTGAGTTCAATTCCTAGTACCAAACAAGAACAAAATCCTCCCATAAATCTCTTTTGGCCTTGTATAATGTGAGAACATAGAGAGAGGAAAGTGAGGGCCAGAGTGGGTGGGTTGAAGAGTATTCAGTGGGCAGGAGCCACAACCCAAGGTGACAGATAAGAGAAAGGAAGATGGGGAAAGGGAGTTAAGAATGGAGCCCAGGTCAGGCAGAGTTCCTTCTGTGGAGAAAGCTGAAGTGGTTGTGGGCAGGGCTGTGAAACAGGTGGTGAGGGACAGGCAGTGGTGGTAGTGATGACCTGAGGCATGATATGTGTGTACATATATATAATTATTATGTATTAAATTATATATCAATATATGTAAAATGTGTGTATTAAACTTTAACTTTATATTTACATAAAATATATTTATATATTTATAAACATATATAACCCCAGAATAGGAGTGTAGCTTAGTGGCTGAAAAAATGTGCTTGGAGCCAGACTGGTTTGAATTTGATGTTAATATCAACTAGCTGATGACTTTTAACAAGTTGCTAAGCTTGTCTGTGCCTTTGTTTTCTGTCCTTCAAGTGGGAGTATTAATAGTACCTCCTCCAGTTTTGTTCTGAGGATTAAAACAAGAGGCAGCGCGTTTTGCTGGAGATTGAGAAGATCATTGTCTTAGTTGTGGCGGTACCCTGCTCTGACTTCCTGGGGAGAATTCTATTCTTTAGGCATGCTTATGGCTGAGAAGCCAGAATTAGTGTGTGTGTGTGGGGCCCTGCATTTATGTCTGGAGATACTGTGAGATCGTCATCTTAATTTTTTCATCTGTAAACTGGAGACAATGGTATTGATCTCACAGGATTGTTGTTGTGTGAGGAATAAGGGGGTCAGTGCATGGAAAGGAAACTTAATAGTTAAGTGTGCATTATGTATCACAGTGTGTATATGTGTTATGGTTTGTGTCTAGTTGCCCCCCAAAGCCTCAGGCAGTAGTGGGGGGACTTCTAGGACCTCCAGAGTTTGTGATTAGTTCATGATCCAGTGCTAGGAGTATGGATGTGAATGCTACTCCCGCCCTAGGGTGGGTAGCCTGAATGCAGTATGAGGAGAGGACAGAGCCTTGTTCTCTGCCACTGCCCCTCCCTTTTCATTCTTGCTCTTTGCTGCCTTCTGCCACCATGAACTGCTGCCCTCTGCCATGTGCCATCCTGCTTTGGAGCCAACTGGAGCCTCCACAGACTGGTAGCTAAAGAAACCTTTCCTCCCATAATATAGGTGTCAGGTTTTTGTCCCAGCAGTGAGAGAAAATTAACCGAGGCAGTATGCTTTAAAAAAATTCTACTCTTAAGCGTTTCTCAAGGAAAATTGTAGGATGAATTTATAAAGCTGTAGTAACGATATTCATCTGTTTATACTGGGAAAAAGTCAGTGACAACGTAAGTGTTTTAACTGTATGTCCTTATGCATAATGGTGTGCTAAGCTATTCTGCAGAATAAGATGTTCATGGTGTTTAAAAAAAAGAGATGTTCATGGTGTTGACTGAACAATTCTTTACAGAAGAAAGTCACTTCTGCTCTCTGGAATAATATCTTCGAGCATGTTCAGTGTTTGCCTTTGAAAACCACATGTTACTTTCACTATTTTATTTTTGTTGTGCCATAAGGTACATCAGAACTCACTGTAAGAGGGGAACCAACATAGAGAAGCAGCTGTCTTCAACTTCCAGTGCAGTGCTCCCTTGCCAAGCCTGCTGTGTGCTAGGCGGGGCCTTTCCTGGAGACCTGGCTGTGGCTATCTTGCCTCGCAGAGTGGGGCACCATATTCTGATGTGCGGTAGTGATGGGGAGCTGAGAAGGTGGAAGCCTGGAAAGTCACTTAGCTATGGGAGTTTGGGACTATTGCTGTTGGTTGTCACCCTCAGAGAATGACAGCAGCGATGGAACTCAGATATTTGATTATAAAGTCCAGAGCAGTGGGCTACCAGCCAGCAGGCCAGTCCGGGGACACTTGCAGGGCCTGGGGACAGACAGGAGCTGTGTGCCACATAAACAGGAGCTCTTTCAGCCCGTTCACAAGGACAAAGCCATGCTCACTTATGGAGTGGATGTCAACTCTGGCTGGAAGAGAACCCTGAAGACAAATTCCTGAAGCAGGAGCAAGGCCTCTAGATGTCAAGCCAGTGCCGTTGGGTGGTCTAACTGAAAGTCAGAAAGGTGGTTGGCTTCAGAGAATCTCGTGCTGTAGGCTAAATGATGGGAACTCTTCAGAAAGAGTAACGCCTCAAGCATTACTTCAGAAGCCTTCCCTAAACTAGTTTTGAACGCTAAAATGTTTGAAATCTTGTGAGCTTTCAAAACAGCATTTTTTATGTGCACAACAGGTACATATGGGTTTGTCTGTTGCTTTGGGCATGAGGAGGTCCCCAAGGTGAAGGGAGAATTGCCTTCCATGAGCTGACTCCCTGTCTTGATATTGTATCGTGGCGAGGCAGGGCCGGTGACCCCCTGCCACTAACAGGTAGGTGTTAGTCGGAGTTCTGTCCCAGTGGGTCACTGTGACAGTGTCGTAGTTATTCTCTTTGATTTTTGATTATGAACGACAAGATTGCATGCTCCGAAAGACATCTTTACAGGGATTTTCTGAGGACTTTGGGAAATGTCCTCACCATTGAAGGATGCCAGTGAAGGTGTGATGCTTCAGGGTGGGCAGGATAGAGGGAGGGGCGCTGCTGGGCCGCACGGCCTCCTCAGGCTTCTGAGTCTGCTTCCCCTGGTGCAGCAGGCGAGGAACATGGTCTGCCCACCTTGCCCTGCAGGCCTCCTGCCGTTTGAGCTGAAAATATCCCTTTCACTTACATTGTGGGCACCTGGCCTTGGTTCCCTGAGAAACCTCAACTCCCTAACCTCAAATGTTAGGCCCATAGCACTGATGTATGGAATTTTATTACATAAGGTCTTACATTTTATGTGATTTGTATTTCTACAGACATATTTTTGCAGTCCGTACCTCAAAGCATTTTCCGCATTAGCATTTGACTCTCTTGAAGTTCATTTTTGTTCGTTGATGCTGCTTTGTGGTATGCTAGAAAAAAAAAAATCGTGCACAGAGCTCACCATTGTGAAATTAGAGAAAGCCGTGAGAAACAGCAGTGCCTGGTTATTTTTATCATATATTGTTTTTTCTTTCTTTCCTCTTTATATGGTTTTATCTATATTTGCCAATGTATATCTCAAAATGAGATACTAAAAAAAGGCATGTAATGAATATCCAGGAATACATTTCCTGAGTACAGCTTCTTTTTCAGTTTTTGAGGGCTGAGGCTGGTTGCAAGCATTTTGTAGTTTTGCTTAACTAGAGAAGTGTTCTGTTGCTGCCTTTATGTTTTATCACATGTACAACACAGCTCTGTCTTGGCCTGCCTGCCTACAGCTAGTATTGGAGAAGCATAGGAGGAGATGGAGGAGAGCAGAAACCGGCAGCTGGGTTACAAACGCTACCCGCTAGGCTGTGGACGCAGGGCTGGCTTTTGAGGAGCCCATGCCAGTGCCTTTTCCCTCCAGCCTTTCTATCTACTCTGGCTCCCCAGACATCCAGGAGTGTGTAGGAGGCTTCCCTCACCAGGCTCTTATCCTGAAGACCTGCTTTGGGTGGGAGATAAATTGCAGCTGCAGGCAAGGTTGGGCCGAGGCCATCTTCCCTTGCTCTCCCACTCATTCTGGTCTTGCTGTTCAACTTCATATCTTGGAACATACGTTTTAGTGAATTGGTTCATAAAAATATTTTTTGCAGGGTTCTGGGATAGAGGTTGCCCTTTTTTTTAAATACAAGGTCCATGGCTGATTACACTGAGAGTGCTTGTGGGTGTGTGGCTTGGAGGTGGTAGAGAAGAAAGGGGTGTGTACTGTTCTTTCAGGGTCTCTCAACAAGGCATATACAATGTTTTCTCGTGTATTATCAGTGTAGCATGCGAACAGCGTGGATGGGACCCTGTAGCCTGGGCTCCACAGCCTCCACTCAGCTCTCAGGTGAGCGTGGGCTTCCCTTTTCCCCCTCAACTTTTTGTGCTTCAGTCACTTTGGAAACTAGTTGTTAAGAGCAGGAAATCAAAGAGTTTCCATTTGGACTTTTATGTAGCCTGTTCAAAAGAAAACTCGTTCGCTATTTTGCAATTATATCAACTTGGAACTTTGACCAATTTCTCCTGGAAAAAGTCCCACTGGAATGAACAGGAATCTCAGGGCACTGTGCAGTGTGGCCAGTTCTACATTGGGGATTGTGGCATGCTGGAGGTTGCCACTTAACAGGGCTGTGGCATTAATGTTTTCTTTTGTTGTGGTTCTGTCTAAAAAATGTTTTTTTTATGTGTGTAGTACAGGGTCTGCAGGGTCTCATTACACAGATTGGACTCGTAGTGATCCTCCAGTTGTTCTTTTCCTTAAATGTAGTCTTTTTTTTTTTTTTTGTCTTTTTGAGACAGGGTCTCAGTATGCAGTTGAGGCTGGCCTTGAGCTCACTTTTGTAGCCCAGGCTGGTCTCAAACTCACACCTATTCTTCTGCCTCAGCCTCCCAAGTGCTGGGATTACAGGCGTGCACCACCACGCCTGGCTGTAGTCTTATTTCACATTTTCCAAAACCTCTTTGTCTGGCTACGCCTCACTCATTTCTTCCTTTTTCTTTTTTTTTTTTAATTTTATTTTAGGGCTGGGGAGATAGCTCCGTGGCACAAGTGCCTGCCTGGCAAGTGCAAAGTCATGAGTTTGAACCCTGGTCCTGAAAAAAAAAAAAAAAAAAAAAAAAAAAAAAAAAAAAAAAAAAAAAAAAAAATATATATATATATATATATATATATATATATATATATATATATATATATATGTATATTTTAGGGAAGGGTTTACAGGGTGTTCAGGGTCTCACTACTAGATCGGACTCGTGGTGATCTGCCTGTTTATAGCCTCCCAAGAGCTGGGATTACAGGTGCGTGCCACCACGTCCAGTCTCAATTGCTGGCTCAGCACACCCCGGGGGGCAAGGCAGGCCTGGGCATTGAACCCCTAATCCCTAGCCCCTGTGTCTGCTAGCAGGTGCTTTAATCTGCTATTTGGCCAGCCCTGTTTTTTTCTTCTTCTAGTGTTTTGGGATGGGCCAGGCCTGAGCCCCCAGTTTCAGGGCCTCAAGACCATCCCTGCTATCTGGTGAGCACTAGTCTTCCAGTCACTAATGCTCAGTTTTGGCCTCAGGAGCACAGCTGTGATCTGGAACATTTACCTTGGTGTGGACCTGCAATATCCCACGGTGTATGTTTACTGTCAGTATTCCTGGTTGTCTTTTAATTCTGCACTTGACTTTATGACGTGTTTATATTCATCATTTATTCAGCTTCAGTTTGGGCACTTGATGAGAAAGAGCCATCACCTCTAGACTGGCTCTCTGTGACTGAGCCTATCTCAGTGCTAAAATGTCTTTTGAGTCTGACCTCATGTTTGCCATCGGGGTCTTCCACCCTTGGCTCCTGTCTGCATGTGAAGCACTGAAGTTGTAATAAATTCAGCTTCTGCTATGGTAGACAGTGCTGTACCTATTGGAGACAGTTAGCAATCTCATCCTGTGACTGTTTTTTTTTCTTAATAATTAAAAACAAAATTTTTAGATTAAGTCCTTTTTTAGTCCTAATGTTAGTCTAGACTTTGTTTTTACTTCAAATTTGGACAGTAGTAGGTAAAAAGATTCACTCAAAATTTAAACAGCGCTTTGTGGTCAATGCATTTTGAGGGGGTGGCCTGGATTTATTTTTGTTTTAATAAAATCATCATTAACACTTTCAGGAGTCTCTTGCTGTGTGGATAATGTTGATTTTGATAACACAGAAAACAAACAGTAACCTTTCTTCCAGTAGTAGGTGCTGCCTTGAATCCACTGAGCTATAGCCATAGCCCCTTTTATTTTTATTTTGAGACAGGGACTCACTAAGATGCCTTGAGCAGCTATATCCAGGTCCTTTTTTCTTTTCTATTACTTGATTCTCTTAACACTGTAGATTTAGATCATTAATCATCTTTAAAAAAAGAACTTTTTAAAGGATTCACATATGGTCATGCTAAAGTTTCATCTTATTGATTTGAAACTGTTTTAGCCTGTTGAAACCAGAGAAAAGTACACATAACATGTGCATAGTTTTTTTGTACCAAGTTGTGAAAATTAATCTGGAATCTAGTCTTTTTCTGCAGGACCCATTTAATGACAAAGAAATGTTTGGGAGATGGGTTATTGGCTGATAAAGGATTTCCAAAAAATTTAAGAAGGTAGAAAATGAAGAAAATGGTAACTGATGAAAGAGAGAAGAGTAGAACGGGAGTGGAAACATGAGAGTAGAAGATTCTCAAAGATTTTGGGCCATATAAGGATGGGGTTTGGCAGGGAGGTTACCATTAAAGATGCCACATTGCATGTTTAAGGAAATGAGATTAAAAATGCCTGGGGGTGTTTTCAAATGTTAAATTGAAAAACGAGTATAGAGCACTTACTATATTTTTCTGGCCCATGGCCAGGACCTGCTGAGCGTGTGTATATAGATATTGTAAGTCTTACAACTATTGTCTTTCTGGTCTCTGCTACTGGTATGCAGATGAAATGTGTCAGTGATGACTAGGTTCAGCTTTGTGAGACAGAAAACCTAGCACACACTCGATAGCAGTTTTCCTCTGGATTGCAGTGGGCAGCCACGGTGAAGTGACCACTGCATGAGGATCAAGGCTGTGACTCCTGTTTCCTAGTCCAAGATGAGTGCTCAGCCTAGAGGACTGTGTTCATTTTTCCTCCAGAAAGTAGGGCAGAACTAGTGGCCATTGCCCTTTTACTCTTTTCCGGGGAGTAGCCCAGTGCATATATATAGCTCTCATTTTCAGAACTCAGTTGTATGGCGCATCTCAGCTTCAGAGCAGGCTGGGAAAGGGTCTGTTCTGTAGTCATGTGTCTAGTTAAGACTATCTTTTTAAAGAAGAAGGGAAAAGCAGCTATTGGGCTTGGCATCTAGTGTTCACTTTGTTATAGTTAGATTTCTGGAAGATTCTGGAATCTAAGATTGGTTTTAACTATTCACAGTTTAACACCAAGGGCTACCAAGTCACACTTTAGTTGACAGTTGAATTATTATATATTTTACAAAATGAATTAACAAAACCAAAACAAAATGAATTATTATCATTTTTTAAAAGAATTTTTATTTTATTTATTTATTTTTTTCTTGTTTCAGAACTTTTGTTTATTTATTTTTATGGCCAACTCAGCCTGCCCTAAGGGCAGGGCTGGCGCAACATGTGGTGCCCGGGATCGAGCTGCGGTCCCTGCAGCCGCCTAAGCTTTCCTAAGCGGGTGCTTTAGACCACTAAGCCATCCTGCTGGGCCCCAACAAAATGAATTATTTATTATATGTATTTAGTACAGGGTCTAACGGGTCTCACCATATAGATCGGACTCAGTGATTCTCCTGCTTTCAGCCTCGAAGTGCTGGGATTACAGAGGTGTGCCACCATGCCCAGTCTTAGTCCCTGTTTCGGCTGTCTGAGGGCGCCTGGGGGGCAGGGCCAGCACAGCACTACAGGGATTGAACACCAGCCATTGCACGTGGAGGCGCTGCACACATGGAGGTGCTTCAGTCCGCTGAGCTATCTGGCCAGCCCTGAATATGCATTTTAAAATGTTCTACTGAAAAAGTTTAGTTTAACATTGCTTATGAAAAGATTTGCAGATAAGGAGAACATTGAAAATTACTAAGACTTTCTTGTGAGGCTGGTATTAGGCCTGTATTACCCTGCTGAATAGACATAATTCATGAAGATGGCTTTGACGTTTAGAGGATGCCTGCAGCATTTAGTGCTCATAACTCCTTGTTACTTGATCTCTCTGCCCTAGAAGTCCTGTAACTATGGATTGTTGCTCCTTGAAAATCTGTTTTAGGTTTTTTTTCCCCCCCACACTATCCCTTTTATTAAGGGAATAACTAAGCAGTTCCTGGATGTGAACTTTCTAGAAAGTCAGTTACTGCAAAGTCTTATTTTATTGGGTGATTTTTTTTTTTTCCTCTTTATTTCTGCTCTCCCTGACCATGTTTATTTCTGTTGACCCAGATACTTGAGATTTATTTTTAGTTGCAGAAACTCAGAGATTCCTAGAGGTTAATCTTAAATTCTGTAAACTGTGCATAAGAAAACAAACAAGGGCATAATTTCAGTTTCTCACACTCGGTGTTTTCTCACTTAGGAAACTTCTTAGGAACCTTAACATTTAGCAGATGTACTGTTTCCCATTGCGATTACTTTCTCACTTAATTTACTTTTTTCCTTATGCATTTTTAGAATGTAGGGGAGTTTTCACATTTCAAGAATTATTCTTTCTTTCTCTTGGACTGTAACATAGCTTTTAAAGTTATATATAAACTAGCATAAGATTAACTACATTAAGTACAGTAGATTAGTGCAAGCTTGCAAAGAGCAAGTGTATGGTGAACGAGAGCTATGAGCTATGTGTAGGTTGCTACCATCTTCAGGTTAGTCATCATTTGTACTTTTACTTAAAGCAGCTAGAATATACCTTTGGAAAATATGTGGAATAAGCTATGAGACAAGCCAAAATGTCAGTGTGTAAGGAATGCACATATATTAAATTAATGTTTTAATTCCATTTGGTGGCTGAAACCAGTGTAAGAAGCTAAGGACTCTGACTAACCCTACAACTTCCTAGTGGTGTGATTTGTGGCAAGTTATTTAACTTTGGAGTGTGCTTCACTCCGAGTGAAATGAGGTCAGTGTCTGTTCATTGCAAGAATATGACTACATTTTGGTTATGAATGTGCTTTGACAGGGATTAAGGATTATAAAATAGAATATTAGTGTAAAGTTCAATAGATACTAGAAACATTTTTAGTAAAGAAAGACAATAATTAAAAAATCTCACTGTTGTGATTTTTCAGTGTTTAGTGAAGCTTATGTTAATAAATATATAGTGAATGCTAAATATGTTTTTTTTTGGGGGGGGCTGGAAATTGAACTCAAGGCATTGTGCTTTCCAAGCAGGCTGAATAGGCAATAATAGGAAAAAAACCTAAAACAGATTTTCAAGGAGTGACAATCAACTGACCTTGTCAAATACAAAAGTTACATGTTTCGTTATATAGGTCTTGCTTTAATTTGGCCTTAACCATCCAGCAGAAAAGTTTAACCATGATAATGTCAGATAAGTATGCTGAGCTATAAAGGCTCAAGTCAACAGCTTCTGACAATGCCGGTTCTGCTGGTGACCCACTATTATTATGTGTACAGCTATTTTATCTTAGCTCAGTACGAAATATTTATACCGATAGTGTTTAGAAAAATTATCATGTCTGCATCTTGTACTCTGAACAACTACTATGAAGACAACAATATGCATTGTATTAATTATTGTGGCTGCCCTACTAATGTATTTTGAAACTGTCTCACTGTTATTTCTTGTTAAAAGTAATAATATTATAAAGACAGAGGGGCCTGGCAGGATGGCTCAGTGGTCTAAAGTGCCTGCTTAGGAAAGCTTAGGCAGCTTCAGGGACCGCAGTTTGGTCCCTGGCACCACATGCTGCGCCAGCCCTGCCCTCAGGACAGGCTGAGACGGCCATAAAATAAACAAACAAATGAAAGTTCTGAAATAAGAAAAAAAAAATAAATAAAGTTCTAAAAAAAAAAAAAGACAGTTACAGGACTTCTAGAGCAGAGAGATCAAGTAACAAGGAGTTATGAATACCAAATGCTGCAGGCATCCTCTAAGAGTGAAAGCCATCAGTATAAATTATGTCTAAATCTCTTATGTGCTGCTGAGCTGTATCCCCAGCCCATGAATGCTAAATGTATTTATTATTCATGTTTCATCCTAAGCAGGGGAAAATTGGCATATTATAATGATAATTATCTATTACTCTGAGTTACAACTTTTTATAAATGATTTCATTCATTTATTCCAGAACTAGCAAAATAGTACATGTCTCTTAATTAGCTTTTGAGACTTGTTTCCACAGAAAGACTTCTTTTGCAAACCAGCGAAACATAGGATACGTGAGAAAGAGAATCCTTTCCTTCTTCATCCTATTTGCCAACAGCATGCCTTTGTCGGGAAGAGCACAACTTGTTTTTCCAGAGTGATCGCCCTCACTGAGGCAGTCGTGGAGGTTAGGTTTCCAGGGGCTATGTGGGAGGAGAGAATGGTGTTCTTGAGGTACAGAGCAAGTATTTGGTACCTTGGTGAGAAGATGAAGACAGCTTTTGTTTGTGCTCTAAACATTTGCAATGTAATACGAGTCTAAACTATAAACTTGTTATTTAATTATAATATATATGCTTACGTGTTGTCTGCTGCAACCTTTTTTTTTTTGGGCGGTCCGGGGATTGAACTCAGGATCCTGCACTTGCCAGGCAAGTGCTTATTCTACTCAGCTATCTCCCTAGCTGTTGAAAGTGTTTTAAAAATTTATTTTTAGCTAATACATAGCATAACAGCTGCACAGATGAGTGGGATATGACGTTATATTTGAATATATATGTGTATACATGTAGTGTGAATTTAAATCTAGTCAAGCATTTTTATGCCCACGTTTGTCATCTGACAGCATATATTTCCTGCATTTATTATGCTATGGCTGCCATAACAAAGGACTACAGACTGGATGACCCAGGTCAAAGTGCAGTATCAGAAGAATTGGTTTCCTGTGAGCTCATCTTGATCTAGGAGTGACCATCCTTTCCCTGTGTCTCCATACTGTATCTGATCTCTGTGCACAAATATTCTCCTCATATGAGGACTCTCATCACACTGGATTAGGGCCCACCTTGGTGACTTCATTTTAATTTAATCAATTCTTTAAAGATCCTGTGTCCCAACATACTTGTTTCTTTTTTTTTTTTTGGCTTTTTTGAGACAGGGTCTCACTGTGCAGTTCAGGCTGGCTTTGAGCTCACTTTTGTAGCCCAGGCTGGTCTCGAACTCGCAGTGATCCTCCTGCCTCAGCCTCCCAAGTGCTGGGATTATAGGCGTGCGCCACCATGCCCGGCCTGTACTTGTGTTTTACGATATCACTTAACTAGAAGTTTCAGTCTTCTGCAGAAGAATTTTGGGAGAACAGTGTTTCCAGCCTTGAATAACATGTATTGAAAATGAAAAGAAAAATCTAAGTTATGCTTCTCATTCAAGTTGTTATTTTCTTTAGAGATATCAACTCAAAACTACTAGAATTTTATTTTTTAATCTAAAATACCTTACATTATTAAAATGAGTCAGACAGAAAATTGAGCACAATTAGGAAAAGCGACGTAATTTGGTGTTAGAATGGAGAGAAACAAAGGCATTGGTGAGATAGGCTGGACAGGAATTGAGAGGAATTAGAGACCTTATGTTCACAGTGAGTAGAGCAAGCCAGAGTTTACTTGGCAAGAGCAGATAGCTCAAGCAAGTGTCTTGCAACCGTTGTATCTGATTTTCTGATAGTGTGAATTCTTGCCTGTGAAATTTTTCCATGCAGCGAAAAGGTCAGAAAGTATGTGAAGTTGCAGATAGGGAAAATGAAATAACTAATGAATAGATTATGAAGGAGCAAACCGAAACAGTAGTATAGAGCTAGCATCCAAGAAAACATTCTGAAAGTGCAATTATTTACTTACGCAAGGCATCTACCAGCTAGTTGTGATAATTAACCCCAGGTTATTAGTTTTTAGAAAGAGCTTGGTAAAACAATTAGATTTCAAAGACAAATAATAAAAATTCTCAAGGACCTGACCAAAAATAGAATGATTTATCAAAATGCAGGAATCTGATCATTGTTGCCTTTCTCAAAAAGACTTAATCAGCAAAACAAGGGAACAGCATATTCAAAAGATAGTGGTAGCCAGTGATTTTATATTTAGCCAAGTCATAACTCAGTTATTAGATGAGAAACATGGTTTATACAAATGGGTGAATTCTATATTTTTGAGCTCTTGTTGAACCTTTTGAAGGATGAGTAGGTTAGTCAGCTTTTTGTTATTGTAACAAAACTCAGAAATGATCAAGTAAGAAAGATTTGTTTTGGCTCACAATTTTTGAGGTTTTAGTCCATGGGCCCTATTGCTTGGCGCTGTTGTTTTTGGGCCTGTGACAAGGCAGCACATCATGGTGGAAGTGCATGGAAGAAGAAGCAGTTCAGCTTGGGCAGGCAGCAGAGGGGGGAAGAGATGGGGTCCCACTGTAGCCTTCTGGCACCCCCTCAGTCGCCTTCCTTCTCCTGGCTCCAGATACTAAAGGTTGCTCGACCTCCCTTGGCACTGCAGGCTGGTGATCAAGCCTTCAGCACGTGGGCCTTCAGGGAAATGCTTATTTAAACCATGATGATGAGTTCAGTCAACCAGAAAATGACTGGATGGACTTCAGCAAAGGAGTGGTAGGTAGTGTGACATTTAATCTAACAGCAGAACGGGGGATGAGGGGGAATGAGATGGGGAGAGAAGAACTGTCCCCGTCACTATAACTGAGAGCTCTTGGAAGTACTCACCAGTACATTAGGAGTTCTGTAGCAGCAGGTTCTGAGGGAGTTTGGTGCACAGGGTACTTTTAAAGGACTGACACTTGTGGGAGGGATTGAGCAGGGTTAGGTTGATGGAGAAGTTCACTGCAGAAAAGGCCCACAGTGCCTTGGCAGTACTGGGGGAGGCTTGGTGTGTTCGTGGCCCATCTAAGCTGCCCATTGTTGGGGTCAAATAGCCTCTGCTTTTCTTAGCCATTAGAGAATGTGAGCACCCTTTCCAGGGCTGTTGGGGCTGGTGACTGTGGAGAGGAGGATTGCTGAAGACTCATGCACTTTGTACCTGTCAGAAATCTTTTGTGTATACTTTTTTTGCAATTGGATTTCTCTCTACATGTAAATCCTAAATTTTTAAAAGAAAATACAAAGTATTAATAAACTATAAGTGTGCATCAAACTCCATTGTCTGAGCTTTTCTCAGAGAGTTCAGACATGTGAATTAAGTTCTACCAATGTGAGCAACACTTAGGTTTTGGAAGGAAGTATGAGGGAACCAGCAGTTAGCGAGGTGTTGGTGATTTCAGGGCAATTTCTGGTTCTAGCTGAGTGATGAATAGACAGTAGCTTTTCCATTACGAGATCAGTTCTGTGTGATTCAGCCCATATCCTTGGCATAATCCAGTACTCAGTAATAGTAAATAACTCTAAAACATGTAGAATGGATTGTGTACATGGCCGCTAAGAACCATGAACATATGCACATTCATAGGCTCTAGGGAACATAGTCTGAAGGCAGCGAAATTAATGAGAAGGTAGAAGTCTGGACTAGAGTGGAATTAATAAAGCATAAAAATAGGTTTTAAAAAGTTAGGCGTGGTGGCGCATACTTTTAATTCTAGTCAGGTGGATCACAAGTTTGATCCTAGCAACTTCCACCAGTACAGTGTTTAAAAAGAAGGTTGAAAGAAGAAAGAAATGATCACATACATGGATAGAATAGGGAAATAAAAGGAAAAAAATCATATAGCATTCCCATTAGAGATTGGGCTTAATAGTAGTATAGAAACAGGCATTAGATATTTAGGTGTGTGGGACACCAGGAAAACTGCGTACTTTTCAGTTCCCTACTGTTTGTTGTGTTTACCACACACAGTATTTTCATGATTTTAAAAAAATGGTCTGGTATCTGGTAATATGAACAACTAATTTGAAGACAACATTATGCAGTACAAATAAATACTGTGAAATTCATATTATTTTGTTTAGTGAAATTCTGTATTACTTGAAGTTTTTTTCTTTTAATACTATTTTGTACCCTCTTTAAAAAAGTACTCTACAGGGGCTGGGCAGATATCTCAGTAGAATAAACATTTGCCTGGCAAACACAAGGTCCTGAGTCCAATCCTGATACCACAAAAAACAAAGAAACAAAACAAAACCTCTAAAAAAGGGTCTGGGGTGTACTGCTGTGGTTGAATATGTGCTTAGCATGTGCAAGGTCCTGGGCTCAGTAATCCTTACAGCTCAAAACAAAATAAAGGAAATCATACCCAGCTCTAAGGGTTAGAGTAGAGCTGAGAGTGTAGCTTAGTGGTAGAGCAGCCAGACCTTGTGTTCAATCTCCAGTTCAAAAAAGCTAACAGTTATAATACACTAATCTTGGTTAAATGTATAGAGCAGAACTATACATTATCTTTCCACAATTAACTAATATTAAGACTTAGGTATTAGTTAATTCAGTGGTTCTAAACCTTGGCCCATACTGTGGAATCTCTAGGAAGCTTTTAAGAGGCTACAGGTGCTGCTGGCCCTAACCTATAGTAATTCTGTCTGAATATGGGTAACTGGAGTTAAAAACCATGACCTTGGAGTTGCCAGTAATTGGATGGCAGCTGCTTTCGTTTTGATCTTGCTAATTGGAATATGATCTATGAGGAAAGGAACGGTGTTCATTACAGTGTTCATTTTGTAGATGGCCAAGTTTTTATTTTAAAATGAAGTAAAAATTTCTGATGGCACTGGTCATTTTTTGTTGTGTTTTGGTGCTGAAGCTTGAAGTCAAGCGCTTGTGTTGGTGAGCACGGCCCCTGAGACAGTCTGTAGTCAGGATGTTCAAATCTTTCATATTTAACTTCATTTGTGAAAGAATTTGTGTATGAAAAATAACTCAAATTAATATATTTTGAGCTATATTGAGACTTGAGCAAATGGGTAAATGAGCTTTTTGTGAATAAGGTTCTCATGTGTTTTTAATAAAATGAAAGACTTAAGTATATGTTGAGGTGGCAAATGACTGAGTGTTCCTGGATGTACATCATTCTTTGGTAGGAAAAAAAGTCTACCATTTTTAGCACCACATATCTAAAAAGAGAACAGTAGGGTTTCATGGTGAATCTTACCTTGTTTCAGTAATAATCTGGAGAGAAAGCCTTTTCTGCTCCAATAAGGTACGGATTTTCAGTGCAGTTTCAACCGTATTTAGTAATTTGTAGCTTGTTGTGGTGTATTTTATCTTTAAAATAATAACTACGTTTACTGCAGCAGAGGATAAATTTTTAATTTTTTAATGCTGATTTTTATGGTTAATACTCGAATTACATACATTTATAGATTTTATTACAGAAGAGTAAGATAGCTGTTCAGACATACAAGTCACAGGATAGGATACTGTGGGAAGGAGTGAGTGGAAAAATGAGATCAAGGAGAGAAGAGAAATGAAGTGCAATATCTAGTTCTAAAAGAGTCTGGTTTTTTTATATGGATGTTGCTTGTGGGCAGTGGTTACAACATTGCAACCCAGAACTGGATCCATCTAATACGTGTAATAGTTTGACTTAAAACTTAATATTTACAACATGTCAGAAGTTATGTTCTCTGCAACCATTTAAAATTGTTCTGGGATTTTGAATGTTAACTTAAAAATGTACAAAGGAGTGCATAGTTTTTCCAGGTCCTTTTGGGGGTTGTGCAACCCCCCCCCCCCAAAAAAAAAAAAAAAAAACAGTTAAATACTCCGGGCAAAGGCTTTTGGGGGGAGGGAGAAGGAAGATGCATATGTATTTTTTTTTCTGTTACATGAAGTACCCAGAATGTGAGACATAGTGATATTTTAATAAAAAGCATATCAAGTTTCAACTTGATGTCCAAAATGTAGACTTTTTCTAATATCATTTTTATAAGTGCATTCCTCATGTTCTCTAAAATATAGCTGACCTTTGCCTTCATCTGTTATTGCTATTCTCCCCCTCTTCTCCCTCCTCTCTCCTGTGTGTGTGTGTGTGTGTGTGTGTGTGTGTGTCTGTTTGTTACTGGTGATTGGATGCATACCTTTATACTGGGCTACATCCCTAGCCCTTTTCAAAATTTTGAGACAAGTCGTGCAAAGTTGCCCATATTGGGCCCAAACTAATGGTTCTCCAGCCTTAGCCTTCTAGAGTATTGGGTACCACAATGCCTGATTCATCTTCCTTTCTAAAGCACTATTGTAGATGTACAGACTATAGCATTGTTTGAGGTGTTGACAGTGTTTTAATTTACTAGTTTGTAATGTTTAGGCATACCTTTGTTTTCTGCTGATTGTCTTTTTATCTGATGGTTTTTGTTATAAAGGAGACAAGAAAGATTAACATGGCCTGAGAAAGGTAGTGCAGTCTGGGGTAGGTATGGTCAGTAGGGAGCAGGGTATCCTGGTTCTGTAGCTAGCTTGTACAGTGTGCAGTTACTTTGCGGAATATCATATGGACTTAAGTGAAAATAAGTCAGCTTTTATCAAAATTGTTCTCTTTGCCAGAGAGCATTTATATATTTTCTAGAAAAAGGTATGAAGCTTGGCTGTGGATGATATCAGGGTCTTACTAAATAAGATTGACATTCAAAAGATGTAACCAAAAAATGTTTATAAACTGAGGAAGCTGAAGATTGAAACTGGGTACAGGGACTTTTTTTTCCCTTGGACCCCGGATCAAACTCGGGACCTTGCATTTTCCGGACATGTGCTTACACTGCTGAGCTCTTTCCTTGGCCCCTACTTTTTGCATTTCATAAGCATGTTAAATGTTGGGGGGAAGCAGTATAAATACTCTTTTCTTATCTCTGCTGACCCAGCTATATTTTGAGGCTGTGGATGGATATAGAAACTGTCACAACATGAAAGTAGTTAATAATGAATGTAGCACTTTTAAAATTGGTGTTCTTGGGCCAGGGAGATAGCTTGCCGGCATAAGCTCATGCCTGGCAACTGAAAGATCCTGAGTTTGATCTCCAGAATGAATGAATGAATGAATGAATGAATGAATGAATGAATGAATACTACTGACTTTTCAAACATGTCTTCCTGCTTAATGCCTTATTTCTGTCCTCTCATTTCCTGTCTAGTCCACTAATGTCTCTGTGTTACCAGTTGAAGAAGGGAAAGTAGTCAAGGATGATGTGTTCGATGCTTGAGAAGAAGGTCGTTTATATATTGTGATCCTCTTATGAAAATTAATGTGGCTCTTAAGTATTTTAGCAAAACATTACTTCCCTATTATCCCGTGTCATGTCATGGAAGCTGATGGTCATATTAAAAATTAACACTGAAAGAGCCAGCCAAACAGTTCAGTGGATTAAAGCGCCTGCAAGCAGGTACAGGGGTCTGGGGGTTCAATCTCTGGGTCTGCCGTGCCAGCCCCACCCCTGGAGTGTGCTGAGATGGCAGTTGAGACTGGGCATGGTGGCATGCACCTGTGATCCCAGCTCTTGGGAGGCTGTACTACGAGTCTGATCTAGTAGTGAGACCCTGAACACCCTGTAGACCCTTCCCTAAAAAAAAAAAAAAAAAATAATAACACTAAAGGCCAGCCCTCTTGGTACCCCTTCTGCTTTGCTTTGAAGGTTTCTTTTTTAATGTATTTTAATACAGGGCCTACAGGGTGTAGAGGGTCTCACTGTGTAGCTTGGAGTCATAGCTATTCTCCTGTTTTCAGCCTTCCAAGTGCTGGAATTACAGGTGCACACCACAACACCCAGTCTCAATTGATGTCTCAGTGTGCCCCAGGGGTGGGGCCAGCACTGGCATGCTGGGAATCGAACCCTGGCTGCTGCATTGTGCCTAAGCAGGTGCTTTAGTCTGCTGAGCTATCTCACCAGCCCTAGAAGCTTTCTTTTCTCCAGTGTATCACTCTTCTCTCGTCCCTGGGACAAAGGCCCAGCGTCCAAAATGAAGGAAGGAAAGGGTTAGTTAGTTCACAGTTACTGGAGGTTTCAGTTCATACTCAGCTGGCTCCAAGGCATACACTGGCACATGGCAGAGGGCAGCAGTTCATAGCGATGGAAGGCAGCAAAGAGCAAGAGCGAAAGGAAGGAGTAGCAACAACAGTGGTTGGAGAGAGCAAGCCTGTTTCTGTCTCTGTTATGTTATATTTAGGCTATCCATCCGAGGCTGGGTGTAGCACTCACACCCATATCCCAGTCTTGGATCAAGAATTAATCACAAACTCTAGAAGTCTGCCCCATGACTGCACGAGGCTTTAGGGGTAGGGGGACAACACAAACATAATACTTAAGTAAGCATTTTTGTTTTTTGTGGGATCAGGGTTCGAACTCACAAGCTTGCACTTGCCCAGCAGGTGCTTGTGCCTTGGAGCTATCTCCCCAGCCCCCAGTAAGCATTTTCTTACTCTTGCCTTTGTTGTTCCTAGAATTCATTTTTGGTCTTCAGAAACATAAACTGGGTGTACTGGACATCTAGCAGGCTAAGGGGTGGACTTGGAGTAAAGCATATTACTTCCATAGTGCTGAGTGGTCCTCACCCAGTTAGTTGAAAGCCTGTAGAGAAAGAAGACAGATCTCTCTAGCAAGCAGGAATTCTACAGCACTGTCTGCACTCAGATGACCTCTTCTGAGTCCCAGCCTGGATTTCAGACTTAGCCACTCAGAATCAGGTATTTAGTTCTAGTGATGGGAAGGGCCATCTGCTTTCCAGAAAGCCTGCAGCACGCACCCAGTGGCGGCCATGTTGATGTTGGACTTCGACCCTCCAGAACCATCTGTAGATTAAGCATCACCTTGTGTGGTGTTTGCTATGGCATCCTGAGCTGAAACAACTATTAACTCTTTGACACCATTTCATTACCCATTAGTACCAGGGCCTGGATCAGAGAAGCCTTCATTGCCCATGTGTGGAATATGTAACAATGACAGAGTATAAATTTCTAAAGCAAACACTTTAGTAGTTCTCTATCCTCAAACTGCCACGTAATCTTTATGTGGTAGGGCATTCATAGTCACTGCTAGAAGATGAAAGATGTATACTGGGCTAGGCTTTCTGGGACTTGGCCCTGGCATGGCTGCCTGGGAACACCTCAGCATCCCTGAAGAGGAGCTGCTCATTTTGCCACCAGCTGGGCCCAGGCTTTTTTTCTGATTTGTGGGAACCCTGGAAAACAGTGCTCTCAGCTGAGATCTCAGGATCAGGGTATGGTATTGTGTTGATCTCTGCTGAGCATGGGTTTCCTTGGCTTCTGAGAAAAAACCTCAGCAAACTCTCTAGCTTTTCTTCCATATAGTTGGCTTAAGTATTATTAATTTTGGAAGTCACATACCTGAGTAATAGCATTTAGTCTCCCACCTGCTGTGTTGTGGGTAACACCTGTACCATGAGAGTTGCTTAGTTACTTCTCAGAGACTTAAAGGCTGTCTTTGCTGTAAACATTCTTCCTGGGGCCTGCAGACGTGCATCAAGTAGGTGACTGGAAAGGGATGAAACTGCTGGCATTTTTTGTCTTTATACTGTGTCTACATGGCCACTTTAACCTTTGTTTGAGTCTACTCAGCTCTGCACATAGATGTGTTGATTGTTTGAGAAATATTTTATTTAAAACTATAACTCAGGGTTAACTTGACTTCTCTTTCTCCTTTGAGACTAATGACACTTACCAGACATCATGACTGGAAACCAGGAAAGGAATGAAAGAGGTAGCATTATAGACAGCTGAGTCAGATGGAATATTGTAGAGAGTCAGTGTAGAAGATGGAAATGCCTTGGCATCGAATGGAAGTTGACTAACAAGGCCATTCTGAAGCAGACTAAAGTCACAGTGGCTATATTTGTATCCTCCCCTGTGGGATGAACAGAACCTTGAGATAATTGCTGTCACCCTTTTGAGAGTCCCATGATCTCATTAGGGGGTGGCCTATCCTTTCCTACCCAAGACTAAAATCTGAAGACAAGACGATAGATTATGGACCAAGATTAGTGTCACCCATATGTCCTTGCTACCATTGGGTCATATTATCTAAGTGGTTACTCTTGTAAGTTTTGTGTGTGCCCCCTTTTTTGGGGGGGAGGGGGTACTGGGAATCACACTCAGGACTCTCCACCTGCAAGGCAGGTGCTATGCTACTGAGCCATATCCTTGGCCCATGTGAACTTTTAGAGACAGGGTTTCATTATGCAGTTCAGCTTGGCCTTAAACTTACTGTGTAGCCCCAACTGGCCTCAAACTTAAAGCAATCCTGCCTCAGCTTCCCAGGTTCTGGGATTACAAATGTACCCCTACACCCAGCTCTGCACTTATATAATCTTGTGGATCCCAACTTTAATCTGTGTATTCACTTCATGATTTTGCTGTATAAAACTTATTTGAGAAGTGGGCTCATCAGCACCCCACATGGAACCTGTCTTGCAGGAGCTATTCCTATTCCCCATTCTTTTTTCTCCTGTACATTTTCATGCTTTTTTTTTTTTTTTTAAAGAGCAGTAGAAATTCTCAGTTCATCTTTTCTGTGCAGACTTTAGAGCATTATTGGCATTATAACAAAATTTACTAAATATTTAACATTTATTTCCAGTGTTTAGTTTTTTTTCCCCCCTATGCTGGGAGTAAAACCCAAGGCCTTGTGCAACTAGCAAATGCTCTGCTTCTGAGCTCCACTTCAGCCCTCAGCCCCTCCCTCCATTCAACTTTTGTGGATTTTAAGTTGGCTCTTTTGAGTAGGTTTTTTTTGTTGTTGTTAATTTTTAATCAATACATGTTTGTTGTTTATAGTGATTACCTTCATCATGGGGCATTGGTCCTTGTACATACACATCTGGTTTCTTTCTACTTCCCCTTCCCTTTCTTCCAAACAGTTTTGGAGGAACTTGTTTTCTCTGGAGCTACCGTACAGGATAGGCCATAGGCTCACAAGCCTTGCCTTTGAGCTCAGCCTCTTGCTTTGAATGATCTTGGCCTAATAAAGTTGTTTTTTTTTTTTTTTTTTTTTTTTTTCTTTTGGTGGTACCAAGGATAGAACTCAGGACCCTGTGCTTGCCGGGCAAACACTTATTCTTCTGAGCTATCTCCCCAGCCCCCCAAATAAATATTTGTAAGCTTTGATGTCCGTCTTTGTTGAATGGGACTAGTGGCCCCTTTTCTTGAGAGTAGTTCAGAAAGTTTAAAAGAATAAAACACCTAACTGTGCCATGTGCAATCCGCAGCAGCAGTGCTTCCCGGTAGAACTGAGACTGCCTTAAGTTTTTTGCTCTGTTGCTCTTGAATCTCAATTGCTTTTCACTTAGCATTTCTCTCAACCAGAAAGAGAATTATTTTTTAAATGTGAGAAATGAGTCAAATGATGTACATAGAATGGCATGTTTGGGTTTTCAAAATGGAAACAGCTTTTCCATTGTGAAGGTTACAATCGTAACTAATTCCTGAGTCCATGCTTTGTCTCAGATACTTGTTAAGCCTATATATAAATGGCATCTCATTTAATTATTCCAATAAAATAAGCTAAGTAGTATTAAGGTGGGGACTGTTAATACCATGTTTTATAATAGGACACCAAGTTTAGTCCTCACTCAGACATCCAGGTGCTAAGTGTTAATGTTTTCTGTTAAAAAGAGAACTTTGTAAAGAAAATATTATAAGAGCCTGGCGTGGTGGCTCATGCCTGTAATTCCAGCACTTGGGAGGCTGAGACAGGAGGATCAGTGTGAGTTCGAGACTAGCCTGGGCTACAGAAGTGAGCTCAAGGCCAGCCTAAACTGCATAGTGAGACTCTTGTCTCAAAAAGACAAAAAAAAAAAAAAAAAAAAAAAAAAAAAAAAAAAAAAAAAAAAAAAAAAAAAAAAAA
>PVJA010006675.1:0-21933 GCA_004027025.1 Myocastor coypus | reverse complement strand
CAAACCCATATTCACATTAATTCACTATTTTAAGGGATGTCATTCAGTAGTTTGGCTGGTTCATTGTAGGTGCTGGGGATGAAACCCTAACTGTCCTGGACTAGGCAGTTTCACCACGGTTGAGCTATTTCCCTGGCCCTGGTGGTGGCGAATATATTCATAGTTATGCAGCCATCACCACTATCTAATTTCAAAAAATTTTCATCACTCTATAAAAATAAGCCCCCATGCATTAACAGTTACTTTCCACTCCCTCATGAGAGTCCCTAGGAACCACTAATCTGTATTGTGTATATGTATTTTCCTGTCTTGAATGTCTTGCGTAGGTTCAATCCTACAATATGTGACCTCTTCTGATGTTTTCCATTTAGTTTAGTATTTCCAGAGTTTATACATGTTATGGCATGTCAATATTTCATTCTTTACTATTGCCAATTAATACTTCATTTTATGGATATACCGCATTTCATCCTTCTGTTCATTAATGGATACACATATGAATTGTTAGCAGTTTTTTTTTTTATTTAGAACTTTTGTTTGTTTGTTTATTTATTTATTTTTATGGCTGGCTCAGCCTGCCCTGAGGGCAGGGCTGGTGCAGCATATGGTGCCGGGGATTGAACTGCGGTCCCTGCAGCCGCCTAAGCTTTCCTAAGCAGGTGCTTTGGACCACTGAGCCATCCTGCCGGGCCCTGTTAGCAGTTTTGGGCCTGTTATGAATAATACTGTTGCAGTGTATTAATTATTATAACTGTCCTCCTACTAACCTGCTTTGAATGTTTCACTGCTATTTTATCTTTTTTCTCATTAAAATAAATAAAAATAAATAAAATGAATTTTGCTGCTAAGCACTTTTATGTATGAATATTTGTGGGAGCATTTTCAATTTTATTGGATATATGTATATGTGTAAGAATGGGATTGCTGGTTTATGTGTAATTTTTATTTATATTAGGGAAGGTCTCCAGGTTATTCAGGGTCTTACTACTAGGTTGAACTTGCAGTGATCCGCCTATGTACAGCCTTGCAAGAGCTGGGATTATGGGCTCATGCCACCACACCCAGTCTTAATTGCTGTCTCAGTGCATCCTGGGGATGGGGCTGGCACTGCAGGTCTGGAGATGGAACCCCTGGCCCCTGCACCTGCTTGCGGGTGCCTTAATCTGCTGAGCTATTTGGCTGGCCCTCATATGGTAACTCTGCATGTAACATTTTAAGGATTTACTAAGCTATTCACCATAGTGGTTGTACAATTTTACTTTTGTACTAGCAAAGTATAGGAGTTCTGACTTTCTACATTCTTACCAGTACTTACTGACTTTTGATCTTAGCCATACTGTGGAGCATGACGTGAGTGATACCTCATCATAGTTTTGGTTTGTCTTTGCTTAATGATTAAACATGCTGAGCCTCTTTTCATGTACTTACTGGCTATTTAGATATATTCTTTTGAGCAGTGTGCACTTAGATCTTATGTCCATCTTTAAGTTGGCAAATGGTTGGGTTTTGTTGTTGAGTTGTAGCCTGTCAAGAGGTTTTTTTTGTTGTTGTTGTTTTTGTTTTTTTGGTGGTACCGGGGATTGAATTCAGGACCTTGCGCTTGCCAGGCAAGCACTTATTCCATTGACCTATGTCCCCTTCCCCAAGAGGTTTTTAAAATTAATATGGTATGTATTATTTTTACTATGTCCTCACTACTGTGCTACATACCCAGCTGCTACTGTATCTTTTAAAAGGGTATTATAGGACACAGTTTTGTAATTTGCTCTTTAAACTGAATGTATTAGGATCATCCTACCATGTTTATATCTAGTGCTAATCACTTTAATGGTTGCCTTTGTAGTGTATTATGTTCATAACCTAAAATCTAACGCTTTGTGCATGAGATTCCTTAGAAAAGGGAGAAGAAAAATTTACTGTGCTTTATCTGTATTTGGAATACTTCTTCAGTTATACTTTTGTGATACTTCATTGGAACTATAGTTGCTGGATCAAAAAGCAGGCATATATTAAGGCTTTTGAGAAAAATTTCCTGAAAAGCTCCCATCTGCAACTTCTAGGAAATCAATACAATACTGGAATTAAATGGAACTCAGTATTACATTTAGTGTTCCTTTTTTTTTTTTTTTTTTACGTTTAGATCAGTAGCCTTTTTTCCATCTGAGCCTTGATTTCTAGTAGGCTTGTAAAAAATATAGTAGCAATGAAAGAAGCAATCTTTGAAGGTTTTTTTAAAGCAGGTATGACTAATCTTGTGCGCAGTGTGTGTGTTAATGCAGTCCTGTGTTCTCAAGCTCTCATTTGGAAGTTAGAATGTCTGCTTTGGTCCGTTCCTGACTTTTTTTTTTTTTTAAGATTCATTTCTTTTAGAGCCTTTACAGAGTGCTTTGGTTTTTTTTTGGGGGGGGGCGGGGCTTGAAAATTGGTCTAGCTTATAATGGGCCTTCAAGGTGATTTTGTTTACTAATTTTCTGTGTTTCCTTACTATCTGTGTATTTTATCACGGAGTGAAAAATATTCCATTAACCTGAACAGAAAGTTTCTGACTTGGTTTTAGTGAGAGCAGACACCTGGAGAGTAGGGCTGAACACGCAGGACTTTCACTGCATTCCAGTCAGCTCAGTGCCTAGAGGTCAAGGTTAGCAGGGGTTTGCGTTCTCCCACATTTCTCCAAACTGCGTATGCTACGCACTGTGATGGTAGGACTGAACACTTTATATCAAAAGGTCTCATTTTCTGAACATTTCTGGATAGCACCATGGGATCCTGCTAAGTATGTCAAGAGACAGTGTTTCTTTGGTATAGTAGAAAGCTGTGGCAGTGGAGTAGCTTACACCAAAGATCCAAAGAGAAAATAGAGCCAGAAAAGACCTAGACGGTCCAAAACCAAGTGGGCACCATTAGCTGAGAAACTGTTTATGAACTAGAAAAACTTATAAACATACTGGATACATTATTGTTATTGTCTTGGTGCTAAATCACACTGGAGAGCTAATATATGTAACAAACAGGACATACTTGGTAGTGCTTGGGAGGGGTGTAGAAGGTGAGCCTTCAACTCATGTGAAAAGGGGACATCAGGTATGTTAGCGAGATGTTCGCTATGATTAAAATTGTGTGGCAGTTACAAAAAATAATGAAATGTTCTTACATATGTTGGTATATGCTTACTGTAAAAAAAAAAAAAAAAATCAGAAGCCTGACTAGGTGCACAGGCCTTTTTTTCAGTATACCAAGATATGTCAAAATGAGTTTTGATCTTTTTCATTGAATATGGCATTCTGGGGGGCACTTTTAAAATTCTTAGCTATCCAAACAGTTCCTGTCAGCGATGCACTGGTATGGAGTCTAGCTGCTGGGGCTATGAAGAGACTGGGAGATGTCGCCTCTGGTTCACTTGCTGTCTTTGCCTACAGTACTTCTTTCTAACTGCAAGGAGGGTAAGGACTTACAAGGACTACAATTAAAGCTCCTGTTAAATCAGTGATGTCACTGGCTACACAGCCCTGACAGAGATGAGAGGTCACCAAGGAGGTAAACGTTAGCTATTCTGGAGGGACATTGTCTGGAAGTTCAGCAGCAGGGATTCTGACGTCCTGTGTAAAGGACCTCTCTTAGGCTGACGCCCCAGGCCAGTCCCAAGCTTTCAGTGAAAGGTGCTAGAAATTATCTTGTGGGATAGCATACTTAATTTTGAAGTGAAGATTTTGTACTGAAACCCAGAGGTCTCTCACTTTCTCTTCTTGCCACACATGTACAGGTTGTACTTTGTGTGACATCAATATAGAAGAGCTAAGATAAGTAGAAGCATTTTGAATTGTTACAGAAGGAGTTTGCACATTTGTACTTATCAGACAGTACATTTAGAATGTAGAGAATATAAATGAACAGTTTTAAACTTCAGTGTTGTGCCGTGTGTGTGTGTGTGTGATTCTGGGGATTGAATATAGGGCATTATATGTGCTAGGCTAGCACTCTACCACTGAACTGCATCCTTAGTGTTAAATATTTATGTGTTTGGTACAGGGTCTCACTACACAGCTGAGACTTGTAGTGATCCTTCTGTTTTCAGCCTCTCCAGTGCTGGCATTGCCGATGTGTACCACCACGCCCACTCTGGCTTAGAGAGCCTGGGGGGTGGGGCCAAGGCTAGCAAGGCATGTGGTGGAAGGGATTGAACCCTAGTTCCTGTGCTTACTTAAGCAGGTGCTTAGCCCACTGAGCTATCTTGCCAGCCTTCTAGCCATCATTTTTTAACACTTGAGTTTATACGGAAAGGAAACAACAGGCAGACACATGTGCACATAGATGCCTTTAATACATGTAAATTAGGCCCATTGGTGCAGAGATAAAAGAAAAATTTCAGAAGCAGCAGGGCTTTCTTAAAGCACCAACACTGAGGGACTTTGAGAAAGAGATTTATAGTACATTTCTGGGAAAAAGTTCTGTTGCACATTTATGCAGGAATTTTTTAAAGAACTACCATGTCAAATATTAAGTGTCTGTTATGGGCAAATAGGCATGTTTGACAGTCTCAACCTTGGGGACGTTACACATCTATACACATGAAAACAGAACTGCCAATGTGAAGCCTGCGCATACTACAGTAAGTGCCAAGCCATAGTGAGCTACTAAGAGGAAGAACTGGCCGGAACGTTGCCTGTGAGCCTGCAGCAAGGCGTGCTGTGTCCTGAGGCAGCTGGGCTGACTTCCTCATCCTTGCTAACTTCTGGGTAGGTAGTTTTAGAAGGCTTTGAATAAACATAGTACACTTTTCTTAGTGCCAGCTTTACTTATTATGGGGAATTTGCTTTAGATTCATTTTTGCATTAAAATTCAAAAATTAGCATGTTCAAATTACATGCATTATAAAAATACACAGCTTACATTTAAATATTTTTCTTATGAGCTCAGCAACAAACCGAGAAGGCCCTAGTGCAGTTAATTCACCTATCAGGGAAGTTTAGAGGGAAATGTGGAAAAGCGCTGTTTCCAGAGGAGAGCAGCCAGCACCCAGCTGTGTGGCTTCCTTCCTGTCCTCAGGACAGTGAGTTCAGGGAGGAGTAGTTCTTTTTATGTGTAGAGGCAAATGCATGAAAAATTAAATGCGAAGAATTAGAACAGTACATAAGTTTTTTTGTTCTTAGAATTAAATAATGGGGAGGATTAGGGGACTGTTTTTTGGGAGTGGTTGTAGTTTCTGGGTTTTTATTTTGGAATATCTGCATCCAGCTGTTCAATTAGTGCTCTGGGTCTATAGAGCAGATATGTAGGGTGTCTGTGTTTAGTGGGCTTGTAGCTCGCCATACTAAGCTGGTCCTTATACCTATGTGTGGGGAGGTGGTCACAGGGAGGAAATAGCACGGCTTGCACGTTGGCCATGCCAGCCACTGCCCAGCTCTGTAATCTTGGGTCTCGTTTCCTCATGTGTAGAATGAGGACAGTTTCTCGTCCTGTAGCTTCTGAGGAGCGAGATAACCTGTATCGGGTGAGTGCATAGGCGCATGAAGATTGCACTGGGGCTGCTGGTCTTAACGTCACTGGAAAAAGGGTGGTAGCTTTTTTCCAGGAAACTTTCTGAGCCTTGACCTTCCAGGGAGGACTCTCAATAACATGTGTTCACTTCAGGTGTTTTCATTTTTGTTGTTTTTTGTATTTTTTAGGGAAGAGTCTACAGGGTGTTCAGGGTCTCACTGCTAGATCAGTCTCATAGTACTCCGCCTGTTTCCAGCCTCCCAAGAGCTGCGATTACAGGTGCACATCACCATGCCCAGTCTCAGTTGCTGTCTCCGTGAGCCCTGGGCGTGGGTCTGGCATGGCAGGTCCCTGGATACACCCCCAGTGTATTTGGGTATTTGTCCCACAAAATACTCTAGACAGAATCTGTAGTAATTGCTAGCACCATTGCACATTGCTAGAGAGAAGTATGTGTAGTATTAAATACAGTTGGGCTCTAGTTTATGTGACATTCTCAAGACTGCTCATTTTATTTGTTTCTTAAAATTTTGATGGAATACGTAGAACATAAATTGATCTTTTTTGCAGAACCGGGGATTGAACTCAGGCCCTTGTGCTTGCCAGGCAAGTGCTTTTTCTACTGAGCAATCTCCCGAGCCCCAGATTGATTATTTTTAAGGGTACCATTCAGTGGCAAAATATGTTAATATATATATATATATATATATATATATATATATATAGATATATATATATATCTCAACCATTAGCACCATCTGTCTCCAGAAATCTTTTTTGTCTTGCAAAACTAAAACTTTTTGCTGATAAAACAGTAATTTTGTATTTTCCTCCACCTGCTGCTCCAGTCTGTGGCAGCTACCATTCTCCTTTCTGCCATTTGGAAGAGTACCTCATATTAGTGGAATCATACAGCGTTTATCCTTTTTAGATTGATCCATTTCACTTAGCATAATGTCTTCAAGGTTTATCCATGTAACGTGTGTTTTATTGTTAAAAAGACTCTTTGTTATGGTTTGTGTCTAGTTGTCCCCTCAAAGCCTCATGCAGTCATGGGGTGGGACTTCTAGAGTTTGAGACTAACTCATGGTCCACTGGGGTTATGGGTGTGAGTGCCATGCCCAGCCTGGGGCAGAGAGCCTGAATGCAATATAAGAGAGAGAGACAGACTCGCTGTCTGTCGCTATTGTTGCTGTTCCTCCACCATGAACTGCTGCTCTATGCCATGTGCCAGTGTGTCTTGGATCCAGCTGAGTATGGACTGAAATGTCCAGTAATTGTGGGCTGAATATACTTTTCCTTCATTCATTTTGGGTGTCGTTATTTGTCCCAGCAGTGAGAGAAGAGTAACTGAGACACTATTACTGTAGAAATGTGTGTTTGGGGCCCATACATTGCTTGCCGGCCCAGCAGAACTCTTACTTTGGTGTGTGCGCTTCTACTGGGATTGCACATTAGAGCGGAATAGTGCAAAGTGAAATCTCACCTCTTCTGGAACCTCTGGCTTTTTTTTTGGTAGAGGTGGGGTAAGGTTGAATACAGGCTTGATGAGAGAGAGAGTAAAGCCTGCGTGTATCAGGCTGTGGTGAAGGCCTCAGGGAACATGGCAGAACAGTGAAGTGGGAACCCTCAACTGCCTTTTGGTAAATGGGATGTTCTCACCTTTGAAGTTTGCTTTGTGGGTTTTGAGTTCCTGTTTTGTGCCCTTTTAATTTCAACTTTGTAAGTTCATAAATTTGTAGTAAGTAGGCGTGTGCCAACCTTCACGATGCAGTGTGCACTAGGAGACCACAAGAATGTCCCCTTTCCTCCACACAGGTGTACTGGGGGAAGCTATCTGCCTTGGGAAAGGAAGAGGCAAGCCCTGGGTGGAAATAGCAGAAACACATTGGCAGGAGGCCAGCGGCAGCCCTCTGCCTGGGACTGCCCTGCCTGGGAGGCGCTTCCTGGGAGCCTGCACCTCCTCAGGCCCTGCTGCTTCTGTCTTAGCCCTTGTTTGCCTCTCACCCACTCGCACTTCTCTTGCTTGCCTCTGCCCAGCAGTGTGGAGTTCTTTGAAGACTGAGAGCCTTGTGCTTTTGAGCTGCATGTTCCAGGCTGGGTGTCCAGGCCCTAGATGGTCTTCGCATGCCCCTGTATGATTCACACCACGGTCTGTTTCATCTTTGTACCTTTTCCCCATTCTCGCCTGCTGCTCTCTGCCACACATAGACCACTTCTGCCCCTGTGTGTGCTTGGGATCAGATCCTGACTTTATTTTGGCTGGATGTGGCAGAAGAGGCCTTCGGACTCCTAGGGGACTGCCATGACTGAGTTCTCCTCTGCCCACTTGCTGTGTGCAGTTGGCAGGATTTAAGGACTGAGTAGGGCTTGTGACTTAGTTTAGCTGTTATGTAGTAGTTCTTTAAAGAAAGAAGTTAACAGGCCAGAGGATTGTCTATATTTTTAACTTTTGTGCCCTTATCATTTTATGTCAAAATAAGACCTGAAATACAGTTTCCTGTGCATATGATTCTCAAATGCTATGTCAGGTATTGGCAAACTATGTTACTCTAAATTGCCAGAATTATGTTGCTTTTAAGCTAGAAGTTTTGTGAAACAGGAATTTCATAATAGCTGGCTATACTGCTGTCTGTTGAATGGAATTCCTTCTGTAAGATTTGAGACTTATTCTATGTTTGCAAGCTGCTACAGAAGAGGGGCAGTTATCTCAGTTACAACACAGAGGTAAGGGGGAATTTTTTCTTTTTTTTTTTTTTTAATTGAAGGACAATAGTACTGCATTGTGTAGGAGGAAAGGAAGTCCATTATGTAAGTCTGATGGTCAGGTTTGGGGTAAAACAGAAAGGGAAGTCTTTGAGGAAGAGGAATTGAGGTTTTAGCTCATGCAAAGACTGGCATTTAGTTTGTTGGCTTACGTTGTGAAAGATAGGTTCATGAGGAGCACTCAGTAGGTGGTGTGCTTCTAAATTTGGTTTCAGGCTTTGCAGTTGAATTTTTGTGCAACCCTGAATTATATTATTATTGATGGGGTTATAGAGCAATCTGTAGGCTGCTAGTGTTAATAGAAAATTAAAGAGCTGGACTATATATAATTCAGTGGTAGAGCATTTGGATAGCATGTGTGAGGTCCTAGGCTCCAGGGTCTTCCCTTCCCCCAAGATAAATCTTGTTTCACACTAGCGACACTTCAGAGAAGAAGGGATGGTCTTTACCTCTGTAGAAAGTTGTGGACTTATTTTTCCCCCATAGATACCTCAAATTCTAGCCCATCAGAAGAAGACTTAATCAGGAAAGAAAATGTGCATGGTTGCCTGGGAGCCCTGCCCTCACTTCATGACATAGTTTTCTTCTTATAGAATTCATGTTTGTTACTGGAAGATTAGATAATTTCAGAAAAAATGAGAGGTAATAAAATTAAAGACTCTATTCTCCGACAGCCGCCCGAGCAACACAGCTCATTTCAGGCTTGCCGTCTGCGTGTCTGTTCCATGTTTCACTTCTGCTTGACCTTTTCAGTCTGGCCTGAGAAAGGCTAGTGCAAGATTGCCCTACTTGGAGCTCTGAGCATAGGAGTTTTCTTCCCCCTCAGGAGAAAGGGCTAGAGCCAAGTGCTAGGTATAGGGTAGGGCCACAGGCAGGGTCACTCCAGATTGGCAACCCTCACCTCCTACAGTACTGTGTGTGTCTGTGTCTGTGTGTTGTGCGTGCATGTGTGTATGTGATCTTTTAGTTACTGAGAGAAATATCTGAGACAGACTTACAAATGAAAAGGTTTATTTTGGCTCAGAGTTTTAGATTCTTCTGTTGACGACTGGCCCCACTGAGTTGGGCCGTGGCAACCTGTCCTCACAAGACCATCGAGAAGCAAAGAGAGAAGGAAGCAGCAGCCAGGAATGTAATGCTTACGGCCGCATGGCCTCCCACCAGGCCCAACCTCTTGAAGGGCTCACCACCTCCTCCTGAAGGCTTCACTGGCTCCCAGGAGCCCCAGGTTGGGGACCCAGGCTGGGGACCCAGGCTGCAATTCAGGGCCTTTGGAAGACATTTCAGACCCAAACTGTAGCACTTGATAAACTTAAAAAGGCCCTAAAGAAAGATGATAGCTAAGTAAGTTTTATTGACTTGACATTGTTTGCAGTTAAATGTGTTATATGAGAGAATTACATTTTTATTGACATTGTCTTATTTTGGAGATTCATTGTATAATGATGTGTATAGTTTTTGTCTGCATTGGTTGGCTTGGTGAGGGGTGAGGGCCTTGCCTGTGTCTGACCATGTATAAAGGCTCCTGTGGGTTTTCATTTCATGACTTGGAGGAGGCGAGATTAAGACCCTGTGATCTGTTAATGTCTTTATGGTAAGACACCACTATTATGGGTTGAAGTTGACTTTGTCACTTTTATCACTTTCTGTTATTAGGGAAGTTTTAGTCACAGCATAGATTTTGTGCGACACTGCCACTGCTGTTACTTCCTGGTCCCCTGGTTGGAGTGTTACCCTTCCCTGATAATGCACTTCCTGTGGAAGGATGTGATTGGGTTTATATGTGGCCTCTAAGAATGTCTCTGATAACATTAGTGGCTAGTGGTGCTTGTAGGACCACGTGGCTGTGGATCGTGACTCACACATTTAGGACGCTATATGTGACAACACACCATGAAAGCGTCTCACAGGCATCCTCTAGCCTATAGACTAATGGGACTTGACCAAATATTGATTCTGTCTCCCAGGTGTTGTGAAAACCGTACAAACAAATCATGTAGACATGTATTTGAAAGTTTGATTTTTAGGGGCTTTTGCAAAAGGGTTTTGGCCCAAGTTTTAAAAACTTGAAGTAATGATGCTTATTACCTCTCTAGAGCAAGCACTTTTTTTTTTTTTCATCACATTTTTTAAAATGTATTTAATACAGGGCCTACAGGGTTTCACTATACAGGTTTCACTACAATGATTATCCTGTTTTTAGCCTCTCAAGCGCTGCGATTATAGGCATGCAGCCCCATGCCCAGTCTCAATCGCCATCTCAGCTTGACCAGAGGGCAGGGCCAGCATAGCAGGCTGGGGATTGAACTCCTGGCCCCTGTGTCTGCCTAAGCAGGGGCTTTAATCTGCTGAGCTTTCTGGCCTACCCCATCACAGACTTTCATACTACCTAATAAGTCAGTCCTTTTTACATAGTTTTTTTTTTTTTGGCTTTTTGAGACAGGGTCTCACTGTGCAGTTCAGGCTGGCTTTGAGCTCACTTTTGTAGCCCAGGCTGGTCTCGAACTCGCAGCGATCCTCCTGCCTCAGCCTCCCAAGTGCTGGGATTACAGGCGTGAGCCACCACGCCCGGCTGCATAGTTTTTAAAATGTCTTTATGCTGTGTAAGTCTCACAGCTATCTTCTTTTGTTAATTGTTTTCCAACTCAGGTCTCCTCTGTGCCAGTGTCTTTCACATATAGAGGTCCACTTAGACCATCCATGGTGCTTGGTGACCAGGAGAGCTATTATTGGAGATCTGGGCTGGGGCCTGAGTCTGCAGTGCTCACAGACACTTGGGAGATGCCATGTTGCTGCTGCTGAGCTTATATGTGAGTAGTGAGGTGCAGAGTACAAGAAGGCCACACTTGGGTCCTACAGGTCCTCCTGCCTTTAGGCATCTCCTCCTGCCTCTTACTGCCAGATCCCTTGCCCCGACTCCAGACACTGACCATGTTTCCTGAGTACTTCCTCTTGTAGGGAGCTGTATTGGCTACAGGATGCAAGGACGAGGATCCTCGGGCTGCTCTCAGGAAGAGTGTAGACAGCTAGTCACATTGTGAAATTGCTGTGATGGAGGTGGTGTGAAGTGCTGCAGAAAGCAGAGAAGTTGTTTTGGCAAAGGCTTTGGTAATTAAAGTTTCACATTGGTTCTGGTGTGTTGAGAGCAGGTTCAGGATTGTTGAGAGAAGGCATGTGTCAAAGATACAGTAGCACTTAGTAAATTTTGGATAAATATGATTATTTAGCCTTCATAGAAAGATTAAAGGTCCTTTAGGCCAGAGACAGCAGTCTTTTTCAGTTATAATCTCTGACAAAGTTCACAGATAGGGTTTTTGATTATTTTAACAGATGATTGTGAGAGTTACAGGCATGTTGTCTGCTTTTCCCAGGGTCTGGTCCGAGATCTCTGCCCTACTGAAAGGTGGTTCTTGCTGTGGCCATGATTCGTATCCACTGGTCTGTGAGGTAGAGAGGGAGCTATATAGCTACACACTGCTGGCTAAGCTTAGAATTAAGAATTGTGGCCTCAGTTTACTCTAGACTTTGGTGTTAGATCATGTAGAACAGGTTGCGGCTGGCAGTTTTTGGGAGTTATTTAATTGTAAAGATGGAAACTTATGGGTAAGGGAAAACCCAACATATGAAAACAGAGATTAGGACTATGAGTTCCTAGCATTTGGCATTGGCAGATTTGTGTGGGTCGTAAAACGTAAGTTTTATATTTGATGTACCTTTTCCAGTGACTGGAGAAACCTATATGGCATGTTTTAAAATAACGAAAAACATAATACTGATTTCAAAATAGTGTATGCAGTCTGGTTGAGTAATGCAGATAAGCCATTCCCCTGTAGAGATGTGAAGAGTTTAACAACACAAATAAAATAGAAACTGTAAGTTTTAAAATAGCTAAAGGAGAAAAATACTTTCAGGTGTAAGGAGGATGTCATTTTCATACTGCCATTTTCTCTTCCTCCTTTTCTTCAGTTGTCCTTCTTTTAGCACTTCCTTGCTGTAGCCTGGCTCCTGCTGTGTGTGTCTGTGTGTGTGTGTGTGTGTGTGTGCGTGCAGGTATATCACACACCTTGGGTTTAGAGTCCCCTCAGCTGATGGAAATGTAATGTGGGAGAAAGGGGCTGGGATAGGGGAGCCACCTGCTCCTCGGGTGTAGGCTGGAAAAGGTAGATTTATGAGTCAGGAAGCCTCAGCTGGCAGTGCGTTCTGTAAGTTACCTCAGTAACTTTTGCATTTTTCCTTGGGCAGATTTTTTGTGAGTCTGGTCCAAGAGTGTCATAGTTTGTGAATTAAGGGGTAGGGTGAGGCAGTCTGTTCCCCTATCCGGCAGGTTCCTAAGATGCTTAGCGTTTCTCTTCCAGGATCCTTGATGGTTTCTAGGATATTGTGTGCTTAAATGTTGCCTTAACGCGCATGTGAAATGATGCTTCACCTAGTGTCTGTAAACTTGCACCTTTCCATCTGTACATTGAAAAGTTCCATGTAGAGTCAGTTGTACTAGAGTAATAAATGAGATTACTTTGAATTTTCTTTAAACTATATGCAAAATGTTTCTCATGTGGTAGGTGAGGTGGAATCCTTTTACAAAAGAAAGCAAAATTTCCACTGAAATGGGCAGGCTTCTGTGGGTGTACCTCTTTCACCTCTAGCATAATTTGCAGAGACTTTTACTCAGTAGTATAAGTTTCCATTCATTGAGAGTGAATATGTAAAGCTGGGAAACCTCTTTAGGCTCTCCTTACTTGGAAACAGACTGCTGCTTCTGTGGATGGAACTGAAATGAAAGAGAAAATCAGTAGGGAGTGAAAACTGAATCTGGGGAAGAAGGGATCCTAATGCAAGCTAATTCAAGCACAGATACAGTGCAGACCTGGGAGGAAAGGTAGTCGGAGTGCGTCGAGGGAGTGAGGAACACTTGCCACACACTGCACTCAGGCCCAAATCCCTGTGGTAGGAATGGCTTGCTTTGCTTCGAGGACTTCCTTATTTTTGTTCCCCACCCCTTCTAGGAAACTTGTGGGAGATTTTCCATATGTGACATTGCCCATGTTTGGAAGTTACACCAGAAAGGGGCTCTGTGGGCTTCTTCTCAAGATGGCACCATATGTTCTCTTTGGAGACCTCACCCATGCTTTTAAGGAGAGAACAACTGTCATTCTTTCTTACCTAAGCAGTTTGCAGTTCACATTAGCATCAGGTGTTCTATTTGCAAGTAAACTTCTTTCAGTCTCTCCTATTTCTTCTTAGGTGTCTGGCAGTTCCTGGCGATGCTGACCCCTTGCCATGAGCTGCGTTTTGTACTTCTATTTATTCACAACGACAAAACACTTGTAAAATATTTTGGCTGAATTTTGTCAGATCTTTTCTTAAACATTTAAAAAGAAACTTTTTTTTTTTTTTAGAATTTTTATTTATTTATTTTTTTCTTGTTTCAGAACTTTTGTTTGTTTATTTATTTTTATGGCTGGCTCAGCCTGACCTGAGGGCAGGGCTGGCGCAGCATGTGGTGCTGTGGATCAAACCGCGGTCCCTGCAGCCGCCTAAGCTTTCCTAAGCAGGCGCTTTAGACCACTGAGCCATCCTCCCGGGCCCCTCTATTTTTGATTAATATAGGGTCTTGCTACGCAGCTCAGACAGGATGCTACGTGATCGTCCTGTCTCAGTTTCCCCAGCATTGGTATTATATAGGTGTGTGCCACCACGCCCAGTCTCAGTACTGGCGCAGAGTACCTCGTGTTCTGGGGCCAGCATGGCATACAGTACCAGGGATTGAACTCAGGACCTTGAGCTGTGCTTGCCAGGCAGGCACTTCGACCGCCAAGCTATCTCCCCAGCCATGAATTTTGTCAAATCTTGAAAATGTGATTATTTGACTTTGCAGTATAGCGGAGGTGTCAGCGTATCTTTAAAAAATTAATCCTAGAGTTCACTTCAGATGTCATTAATTTGGTACATGATGGCGTTAGAGGGAAAGGGATTACTAATTGGCTAAGTCAGGGCTCTAAAATACCTACATAAGTTACATTATAAGCTGAATTGCAGAAAAGTTAAAAAAGGTGTTTATAGGTGTACAAACTTTGAATGTGAATTAACTCCCCACCCCTGCCCCATCCCCGCCTAGGAAGGGAAAATAGAGAGAAAGCCTGGAGAAAATAATGTGGGTGAGACAGATTAGGGGTTGAAAGTGCAAGAATGTTACAGGGACCTGTGTTAGAGCTGAGGGTGGGCTGGAATGCTGGACTTGGTTTTGATGACATCCTTAACAGGTGTGTAGTGGTGTAGCCTGAGAAGCACATCTACCTAAT
Source organism: Myocastor coypus (assembly GCA_004027025.1). Lineage (NCBI taxonomy): Eukaryota > Metazoa > Chordata > Mammalia > Rodentia > Myocastoridae > Myocastor > Myocastor coypus. Next base: position 7,393 of record PVJA010006675.1, on the reverse strand, counting down.
GTAAAGTCAGCCTGTGGCACATAGCACACAGGGAGTGGTCCTGCCACTGGATGACTTAGTGGGTATCTGATGTTGGACCAAAGGTGGTGGCAGAGGCAGTGCTCAGGTCCTGTGCCCATAGCTAAGTCATAATCTTGGTATGGCTGTCTGCAGTGCTGTGCCCTCCTCATAAGGCACAGGCACCAGCACTCCTCATGGATCGGTTCCCCATGGTACTTGGAATCTGTTTGAGAAGCCCAGAGCGTTCTCCCTGGAACTCAGCGATTCATAAGCACCTAATTTCCTGTGTTAAATCTCTTTCTGTTTAAAATAGATAGCTTGTTTCCTGAAATCTGGAGGGTTTGAGAATGGGAACAAGCTGCACTGGAAACAGAAGTGTTGTGGCAGTGCCTGGGGTGTGTGACAGAGTTAGTGGGTGACTGATCCCTGTTTTGCAAATGCAGACATACTGACTCCAGCCCCCCAGTGGGCACAAATGCAGTGGGTTTCTATGGCAAGCTAGTCATCTAAGACATTTCTTGTCTCTTTCCAGAAATTTTGATTTGGTAGGAAGTAGTAGAGGCATGGAATTTATATTTTTAGAACACTTTTATTCCTGAGCAATGGTTAAATTGACTATCCCTGAGCGACAGCTAAATCGAATACCAGGAGACTAAGTTATTTCTTGACTCTGAAGCGGGATTCCTAGGGGTTCCTTTTTAAATGGGAACGATGCTTAAGTTACACATATTTTCAGAGATTGCATTACAACAGGGGTTTTACCTTTTCTTGGATTGAAAGAGATTAATTCTGTAGCCACGGCCGACAATTGGCCGTATTTCTAGTGTGGAGTGTACAGGATTTCCCTCTTTTGTTATTGCTAGAGGAAAAGCATCTGCAAAGTATTAGTGAATATAGAATAAAAATTTGTTTTCAGTGACAACAAAAAATCTAGCTACTTTATTAGATGACATTTTACTGTGTAAATCTTACTACATGGTTGGTGTAAAGTGTGGCTGGTCTTACCTGTTAAATGAAAAAGATGGTGGAATTTATTTAAGATATGGGCAATCTTCCTAAGAAGCGAGATCACAGGGTCATTTGGAGAACTGGTGAACCAAGATAATTTAGCAGTGTTGGAGTCCGCTGATCTTTCTGGTTTGGGATTGCAGGGCCACAGCTTGGAGCAAGCTCTTGCCCTGCTCTTCTTTGATTCCTGCCACCTCCCTGTAACCCTGGACTTGATCTCTGCCCTTTCATCATCTCATGCTGGCTTTTAATGGTGCATGCTCCAGGATGAAGGTGTTCCTGTTGTTTTTCTGATCTGATAGTGCCTGCTTGCTTGAAGTTGATCAACCCCGGATGATTGGAGTCCTTGTAGCAGTGGGGGTTTTGTCAGATCGGTCTCCATTGAAGGGCAGCATGCTTCTGTGCAGCTGCCAGGCAGCTTGAGATCAGGCTGGTGGATTTTGTTTGGGGATAATAGGCGTGAATTAACTGTAGCTTACAAAGTGCTGCATAATGATGGGAAATGCAGGCTGGGCTAATCAGTGTGTCTGCACATGGCTCTTTCATTATGTACAAGGGGTGTTCTGTACAAGGGGTGTGTGCACACAGCAAGGGCGGAGCTTGCGGGACCTGGATGGGTGTGAGAAGATGCCTGTGCAGATACGGCCTCCTCTTTGCTTTCCCATCTGAGGTCGTGACAGAACTACTTGCTGTTAATTCCTTTACTTGAGGCCTTATTGAGATGCAGTTTACATGACATAGCAGTATTTTTTTAGTATGTTTTTAGGGTTGTGCAGCCACAGCTATAATTAATTTTAGAACATGTTTTTCCCTCCTGAAGGAAGCTGTTGATTTGGAAATATAGTATTTTTTGTTTGGTGATGGCGATGGTGCTAAGGTTTCAACCCAGGGTCCTCCTGTATAAAGCAAGTGCTCTTCAGCTGAACTATATCCTAGCCCTATTGGTACATTTTAAGGGATGTTTTTTCTTTTTGATGCAGATCATCTTAGACCTTAAAAAAAACTGTTTTTTTTTTTTTTTTAATTTCTGTATTTAGTACAGGATCTCACTATGCAGCTCAGACTTGTAGTGATCCTTCTGTCTTAGCCTTCCCAGTGCTGGGATTATAGGCATGTGCCACCATGCCCAGTTTTGTGGCTGGCGGCACGGTGTGCCCAAGTTTCAGGGCCAGCACAGCATGTGGTACGGGGGATCAAACCTAGATCCTTGCACTTGCCATGCAGGTGCTTAAACCGCTGAGCTATCTCCCTGGCCTTCATTCTGTTTTCTTAGAAAACATCTGTTATCAGGAGTGATTGTAAAATGCCTTTTAATGTTCCAGTAACCACCTATTTCTCTGACTTTTACAGTCATCCTCCTGAATTTTGCTCGGTTGCTGGGTTCATCTCCCTTAGACCAGTTAGGACATTCTCAGCTCCGTGTGACAGTTGGCACAGGTGCCCTGGAGGAAGCAGGGCTGCTGCCTTCAAGCACGTGTGGATTCAGGATTTTTCTCTGACCCTCTGCTCTTGCATCTCCATGCTGGTCACACTAGCGCTGTGATAGCAGGGAGCCATGGGTGTGGGTGTGGGTGTGGGCTGGAGGCCTGTAGCAGACCTGAGGCTGGGATGGTGTGTGGCCTCCCTTCAGCTGGCCTGGGCCTTCTGACTATAGGTTTCAGGTTTTGCCTTCGTTCTAGGATTAAAAGTCTGCTCCTTCAAGCAGTGGGACTAGAAAAACCCTTCTAGGCATGCAGCAGTCAAGGGTATTGCACTCAGATAGGAAGTTGGGATTTGAATCAGGTCCGAGCTCTAGGTGCTGCTTTCTGAAAGATTTTTCCCTAAGCCAACGCTAGCAGCCTAGCCCTGTCTTACGGTCCTAGGTAAGGCCTTCCTAAACTTTTCAGTTCTCTGGCTCAGTGCCTTACTTGCCTCAGTAGGATTCTGTGTCTTGGTTAGTTTTAAATTTCTTACTTGCTTCGGTATCTTACTGACAATGACAGCACTTTTCTGGTAACTGCAAATTTGAGTATCTTTAGCATGATTAGATTGGGCATTTTTAAAAAGTTGAGTAAGAAAAGGAGCTTGTCTGACACTGGCTTAAAAAATGTTTTGGATGTTGATAATCTCACAATGTAGAATGGAAAGTTAAAAAAAAAAAAAAAAACCAAACAAACAAACCAGGGTTAGCATTCTGAAGTAGAGGCTGTAGATGTGAACGCGTGGAGGCATGCTGTGGGGAGAGACTGCGCGAAGACTGAGGTGATGAGGGAGCACAGGGTCCAACAGTGACTGCAAGACTGCACTCGGAATTCGGGGAGCATGGGGGTACCAGCGTGTGTGTGTGGTGCAGCGAGCTGTGGCTAGAGCACAAGCTTAAGTGAAGGGAAGGAAATTGAAAGTGAGCGTCTCAGGGAAGCACGACCCTGGTGTTCTCGGAGGCCCGGAGAGGGAGAGCTCTACAGGGTTTTGAGTAGAGCTCAGTAGGATTCTGTGTCTGGATCGGCTCAGTTCAGTGGTGTTCTTTGTAAAAAGGCTGCATTGCCTCTGTTGAGCCCAGCCTGTAGGGAGACTTGTCAGTCTCTGCAGCGGGGCCTTAACAAAGACCCAGAGCTCTGCTGGTGCCAGGGCTGCTCTGGGTCTGTGGGCGTGGTACAGTTCTGGCTGTTTGGAAAGCAGATTCCTCATGGCTTGGCTGTGGGGTGAGAGCCAGAGATCAGTCCCAGATGACCCTGGGGCTCCAAGGTCTGAGAGGCTGTGTGCAGTGGTTTTGGCGCTGAGGTTACTTTAGTTCTGCACCTGTTGAGTTTCAGGCACTTCTAGCGCAGGAGACATGTGGTAGGGTGGCTGGAGGGGGCTGGGTTTGAGAAGTGGGCTTTGGGAATGCTGTCTGAGGGCCTCATTGCAGAGTCTGAGGGTCTGCTTTGAGCCAGGAGGAGTTGGAGCAGGAAACCTGAGTGGAGGTGATCAGGGCTTAGGTGAAGGGTAATAAAATAAAGCAACTGTTTGGCAATGGAAACTTCTGTTTGCTTTTAGAAAATTTAGAAATGGGGAAATATGCTGTTTGAATCCATAAAAAGGAATAATTATAGGCAATTGCTCTTGCGGTTTTTAAAAATACACCACCTTAAGTATCTTTAATATTCTTAGAGACTAAAGCACTTAGCTGTAGGGGAAAAGGAAATATTACTAATATTGCACACATCCTAATATTGTAGTGAATATTTTGGTAACTGCCTTATTTTTTCTCTTTTCTCTTTTTTTTAGTTGTAGTGAGGTTGTGCACAACCATTTGTTGTGTTCTTTTATGCACTTGTCAAGGCAGCATTGTTTTTCTTTTTTCTTTCTGTCTCTGCTGTGATAACCTCAGCTTAGGTGGAGGGCTCACCTTTTGAAATCAGCGGCCACTAATGGAAGGACTGAGTGAGCAAACCTGGGTTCCACTGACTGGCCTTCGCTTTCACCAGCTGCCTTTGCCTGTCTGTACCAGAAGCGTGCTGGGTTTTGTCCAGGGATTAAAGTGCTGCCAAAAAGGGGGAAGTCGAGGGGGCGAGCTGAGAAGAGACCCAAGAGTTTCGGGCAGTTCTGCTCTGGGCAGGAGAAGGAGGGAGTTAGGGGCTGTGCCAAGGAACTGGCTGCTGGGCTGCGTAGCCTGAGCAGGCCCGTACTTTCTTTTGCAGTGCCTTTTGCAGTTACACTTCACTGCCTCAAGGGTTTGAAAGAAAAAAATTACAATTTCAAAAGAAAGCTCTTGCCGCATGATTTGCATATGAGTGACATCTGTATAATTAAGAACAATTAAATTCCCTGGGTGAATTGAAAGGGAGGCCCCAGCTGCTGTTGTAGTCCTTGTGGAGTGCAGCCTGTGGCTGTCTGTTCGCTGAAATGCAGATGGCAGCCACCTCCCAGATTGTACCCCTCCTACAAAAGCACGTGGGATGGGTCCTTGTTAGCCTCCACTGATTGGTTTCTGTGGCATCTGTGGAAGTCAGAATATGAATTCCACCTACTCTACTCTTCTGTTGACCTTAGAATGGACACTTTTCCCCACCTTGACTAGGGCAAACCTTCAGCTAGGCCAAATGTGTTTCATGTAATCAACCCAGTGGATTTAGGGACTTTTAATTTTACAAGGGAAGCTGGTATTTTGGTCATAAGATCAGTAGGTGATACTTTGTCTCTATCTCTCTACTTCACCTCACATGGCATTTGTTCTCTGCAGCTGGAGCCTGTAGTCTCAGGAATTACTTAAGTTCTTTCTTTTCCAGTGGTGGTATGTAGTCTATAGATCTCACTCTCAAGACTGCCTGGGAAATAAGGTACAGTTTTCCCAGGTTGTCATTCTGGTTTTGTAAAGAGCTCAACAGTGAACAACCTGAAGCAGGAACACACTAGTTCTTTTAAGTTTACTGCCAGCCACCTCAAGGGAAGAGGAGGCAACGTATATCAATAAATGAGTTTCAAACAGTGTTTTAAGTGGTAGCGTGGCCAGGAGTGGTGGGGTACACCTACAGTTCCAGCACTGAGGAAGCTGAGGCAGGAGGATCACTGAGTTCCAGGCCAGCCTGAGTTACATAGTGAGACCCTATGCCAACAAACAAATAAGGAGAGTAGTTTTTAATGCCCTTGCTTTCCTGAACTGTAAAGGGCTCCAGGAATTCTTCAGGAAGGGGAACTGCTTGCAGCCTCTCCTTCTGTAGGCATCCGCCCTTAAGCCCAGGGTGTGTTGGTGGTGGCAGGTGGAGCAGAGGGCTGAAAGAGGCCGGGGAGTCCTAGAGGCTGCACACTAAGATGCTTAGGCTGCCATCCCACCTGCTGGAATTTGGTCCCTGACTGTGCCCAGGGGCAAGGGAGCCTCAGAAATGTGCTCAGTTAAGAATCCTCTGATTTGGAAGGAAAAGTGGGATGTCAGGGGTGGAAGAGCACACTGATTCCAGTGCCCTGGGCTGTGCTGTGAGACACATATCCCAAGAGAACATTGCTTTTGCTACAACACATTTCCCGGTCCTTCCCACAACTCCTGACTTGTGTGAAGATGGAGTATTTTCTGGACACATTCCAGACTGGTTTCTCCAGTGTCCATGTTATTCAGGTTTCACATGAGAAAAAAACAGCTTTTAAACCATGCTTACAGCAGGCTTGTAGAATAGAAGAGGTGATCCTGTCAGGAGTAAGATGTAGTGTGTGGCCAAGTATATGATCCATGCTAATTACTCAGTGGACAGCTACAAACGCTCCGTTAAGCCTTCTGTGGTCTGCTAATCATCTGTCTACCACTAGGGCTGGGACTTGCAACCCATGGCTTTGCATGCTTATCATATGCTGTGCCACTGAGCCACACTCCAGCACCCCTTTTTAAAAATTACCCTCAGGCAGTTACATAAAAAGAGTATTAACAACACTACCCCCCAAAATCTAAATTCTTAAATTTTTTAAAACTGTTCCTTGAAGGTCCAACTTCATGGCTTTCCTGACCATAATGAATGAAAATACTCCTGCATGTAGAATATTTTTTGTTTGTTTTGTTCTGTTGTCCTTTAAAGAGATATTTGGACTTTTTGAGTACACTATCACGTTGCCCAGGAATCCTGAGAACAGGAATGGGCCTCAGTCAGGTGCAGTACTAGTACACGTGAACTTTGTATACTACTGTATCAGTAGTCGCTGGGAAGCTCCCGGGCTCCTTCATTCATTATGGTCAGGAAAGCCATGAAGCTCGACCTTCAAGGAACAGTTAAGAAAACTTAGAATTTAGATTTTTTTTGGCGGGAAGGGTAGTGTACTAGTGTTCTTTTTACATATTTGCCTAAACAACATCTAGATATTTTTGCTCATCGGGATTTTTGCAAAATCATTTTAGTGTATTTCAATGACAGTGTTCTGGGACATAGAATTATATAAGATTACTCTTTTCATCTTGCCAAGAAACTATAAGAAGTCTTGTATACTTCAATTTTTGTCTTAACCTTTTTGTCATTTGTATACATTTTCTTTTTAATATGAGGGAAAAAGTATGTATTTAGAATTAGCTAGCTGAAATAGCTCAGTGTATTAGAGTGCCTGCAAGCATATGCAGAGGCCAGGGGTTTGATCCCTGGTCCTGCTGTGCCAGGCCTGCCCCTGGGGCGTACTGAGACAGCAATTGAGACTGGGCATTGGTGGTGTGCACCTGTAATCCCAGCTCTGAGGAAGCTTAAACAGGTAGATCACTATGAGTCCGATATAGTAGTGAGACCCTGAACACCCTGTAGAACCTTCCCTAAAAAAAAACAAAAAAAACAAAAAAAACAAAAACAAAAACAAAAAACATATATATATATATATATATACACACATACACACATATATATATATATACACACACACACACATATATATATATATATATATATATATATATATATAT
>PVJA010006674.1:0-72039 GCA_004027025.1 Myocastor coypus | reverse complement strand
GCAGGACAGGAGAAAGGAGGGGGCCAGAGGGCGCCGGGGGGGGGCCTGGCTCCAAGAATTGGGGCACTTGAAGCCCCCGTGCAGTCCCAGGGCAGAGCTGGGCCCCAGCCTCTGTGTGGAAGGTGCCGGCACACGCGTGGCCATCCAGTCCTACAGATGTCAGGAGAAAGGGCCTCGCGTGTCACCTAACGCTTCTCTTGTATTTACATTCGCTCTGGGAGCGAACCACGCATTCTGCCATTCCCTCTGCAGTCTTGGAGGAGCTCGGCCTATCTGCCCTTCCTGGGGAGCTGGCAGCCTGGTGCGCACCAGGGCATCCCGGGCCACACAGCCCTGAACCTCGGGAGGACGGCGGCAGCCCTCCAGTGAGGGTGGAAATGAGACACACACACCTGGGGCTGTACAGGGGCAGCGGCAAGCTTCTCTCTTAACACCTGCCAAATGGGCGTGGCAGTTACGTCCTGGACTCCAGTGACAAGTGAGGGACAGAGGCCACCAGAGGCTGCTACCCGGACTGGATAGGACTTAGGCTGGGCAAACCACGCCTTCCTGGGGCCACAGGGGTACTGGCGTTTGCCTGTGGCCTGCTCGGAGCCTGCGGGACTGCAGGTGCTTCCTGTCCCCGTGGAGGGGACCCAAGCCTGCAGCTGCTGCTCCTGCCCTCTGCCACCACAGCAGCCCCTGTCACCTTTGTGCTCCAGGACACCTCGTTCTCCTTCTCCAGGATGAAGCGCAGCGCGCAGAGGCACGCACAGCAGACGGCCTCTCGCTGGCCCAGGGTCCAGACACAGGCACGGGCAGCGTCCCACACCCTGCTCTCGTGGAGCTAGGGTACAGGCTGGCCTATATCCTGCTCCGTGCTCTCGTGGTGACTGCTGCACTGCTCCGCAGTCGTGGCTTTGACGGTGTTCTTACATGATCAAGCCCAGGGCAGCCTCGCCCACAGGCGCTGGCGCAGGCTTCTTGTTTCCAGTGCTCAGGAAAAAAGCTCATCCTTCTCCAGCTGCCAGTCCTCACAGCTCAGCATTTCTGTCTCCTGCCTTTGGGGTCTGGATGGTCTAAGATGGCCATCTTCCTTCACCCAGGCATGAATGCACAATCTGCTTTTGGATGCAAGACTCTTATCTGTGGAGGTCAGGGTGAAATACAGATGGCCTTCCTGGCCCAATGTGCTTGAAGTATGTTAGTTGCCATGCACGAAGGCTCAGTTAAGAAATGTGAGCCGGGCGTGGTGGCACACGCCTGTAATCCCAGCACTCGGGAGGCTGAGGCAGGAGGATCGGTGCGAGTTCGAGACCAGCCTGGGCTACGAAAGTGAGCTCAAGGCCAGCCTGAACTGCATAACGAGACCCTGTCTCAAAAAAAGACAAAAAAAAAAAAAAAAAAAAAAAAGAAATGTGTACGAAGGACTTCAAAATCTCGTGTGTTCCAGGATCTCCACACCCCTCCTCTCTCTGTTTGTGTTTTAATTGTGGGAGGTACTGGCACCCTGGAGTCCTCCTCTTTGGCATGAACTGGCCTGGCTGGGCACACAAGGGACCCCATTTCCCAGCCTCCTTTGCAGTGAGGAATGGTCACGTGTCCATAGCTGGTCAGGAGCTTATAGACTGACCTCTCCCCTGTCATAAGCTGGAACACAGAAGTGGCTGAGCCTGGACTGACCACATGAGACACCATGGGACACTGGGAAATGGGGCAGAGGAGCCCCCTGAAAGCCAGAGCCATGGGCCGTGGGCCTCTGGCGCTGTCTGACTGTCCAGTCACTTCTGTGTGGTTCTCCTTTACCTGAATGATGCCCAGCTCCTCCCTGCCTCCTGGGCTCTCAGAGACACTGGGACCCAGGAGGCCCACAGGTGAGCAGCCTGTATGCACAGCTTCCTCTCCTGGCCATGGCGGGGCTTGCCCCTTGGTGCACCTGCTCCACTCTGCACCACCACAAGCAGCTCCGACTGGCAGGTGATGGGTGGAGTGGGGTGCAGCCAAGCTGCCAGGCCCAGCCTGCCCTGCGAAGACGGCCGTGCTCCTGTGTCAGCAGGTGCCTGGGAGTGGCTGGAGCCTCGTGTGGAAGAGGAGAGGGGCTGTGGCACTGTGACCGAGGCACTGCTTAGGGCCCGTCTTCCTTGCTAGAACACACATCCTGAAACACAGGCACTCTCGAACAGTAAGAGCACACTTCCTGTGCCATGGGGCCATGTGGCCATGTGGCCAGGACTCTAGGTGGCTTCAGGATGGGGTTGATGCCCAGGAAGACCAGGGCCACACTATAGGACGGTGCCCAGGCAGAAGAGGGGAGCTGAGGACTGAGCCGGCACTGAGGGCCAGTGAAGTCACCCACCGCACCTGCACACTGGAGCAGCTGTAGGACCTAAGGGACTGGCCTGAGTGATCCGGGTAGCCCAGTGGGGGTGCCCTGGGGCACCATGGAGAGAGCCGTGAACCTGGAGCCCTCACGCACACCTCGTCCTGCGCAGCTCCTCGCCGTGCTGCTCACCTACGGGCCTAGTGACGCCCTTTCTGATAAATGGATCCACGGAAGTGAGGCTGTTCTCCAAGTTCTGGGTGCTCCCTAGTAAGTCAGCCTCCGGATGCCACTGTTGCCCAGAGGGCAGCCATGGTGTGGTAATGCAGCAGGTGCACCTGCAGGAACCAGCAGCTGCTTGGGCCCGGCCCTCTACCTACATTACTTCACTCCTGCATGAGTGGGAGCGCTAGGGGTGTTCCCCAATACCTTGCAGTGCGGGCAAGTGCTGTACCCCTAAGCCATGCCCAGCTCCCCGTAGATGACTGTAGGTCTGCAGAAGCAGCTTGTGCATTGTGTGATATTTTGCAGCGCTGGGGGTGGAGCCTGGGGCTGAGGCATGCCAGGCAGGTGCTCGCCCCTGAACCCCTTGTCTGTGCAAGAACCCGAGCCAAGCTCTGAGCTCACCAAGCATGGGACCAGGGTGTGAACCCGCTCAGGGGTTGTGTGAGGGCCTGGCCCAGGCAGCACTGTGGACTGTGGAGTTGCCGGGCTCAGCATCCCAGTCCAGAACTCATCTAGACCTGTGTAGCTGGGTTGGAACCTCTGCTTCATTTTGCCCTAACCATGGAGACCATGATTCCTAGGGTAAAGGTGACAGGTTTCCAGGGCTTGTCGCAGTTCACAGAACACCACTGAGATTCACTGTCAGCCCCCCTTGCCCCCCTTGTCCTCCTTGGGTTTGACGCTGCAGACTCACCCACGCAGGGATGGGGGATCGGGCCTGGGCATCACTTTCCTGGCGCTGTGCATATCCGGCTCTGCTGCCCCCTCGCAGTGCAGCGGGTCAGCTGCGTGCGCTGCATTCTGGATGCTCTGGGCCTGAGTCACCTGGACATGACGTAAGTTTCCAGAGGATGTGCCAGGTACTGTGTGGAAGCCACGCTGCCATCGAAGGGTTCCAGCAACTGCAGCTCTGCCAAGGGTCAGTTCCAGACCCCTGAGCATGTGACTTTGTTTGTGACTCTTCTTCAAGGCTATATCTGAAGCCCAGGTGCCTGGCTGTGTGTGGAGACCAGGTGTTACCATGGTGGCAGGTCTCTGTCCCCCACCTGGTGCCCACCTGGCCACCTCAGAAACAAGCCAGTGTGAGGCTCTCTACCTTTGCCCCAGGATTCAGGAACACGCCCAAGCTGAAGCAGAGATGGAAACTAAACACATGATTGGCACCAGGTGAGGGGGTCCACGCTCACCCCAGAACTGACACTGCCTGGGTCTCAGCAAGCCCAAGCCACTCCGAGGCCCCCAGAGGGTACTGTAGCGATAGGGCAGCGTGAAGTCCGGGTGGCTCACACCCCAGTTCCAAAGAGGAACAGAGTAAAACATGCCCACACTGCCTGTGGAGACCCTCTAGTTGTCCCTGCAATGTGATGTCCTTTGGGCTTTTGGCTTTGCTAGCAACTCACATGCCCTGGGCTCCTGAAGTCCTTTGGTCCAGGAGCACTGTGGCCAGGGTTTGGTGTTTCTCGAGATGCAGAAGCACAGTCCATCCTAGGGGCTTCAGGAGGAGACCAGGTCCTGAGGCTCAGGGGGTCCCGTGCCGAGGACACAGTGGGCCACACCATGAGCCAGGAAGCAGCCACCTGTGGGTGTCTGCGCCTTGGTCTTCCTGGCTCCCTGAGCAGAGACAAACACACTTCTGCCGTCTCTAGCTGACTTGGCCCAGGTCCTTGGTCATAGCAGCCTGAGAGAGCATTAAAGGAGGGCTCAGCCCGCCCCTCAGGGACTTGATGTGAGTTCGGGTAAAAATGGGACCTTATACACTGAAAGAACAATAGTACTTTATTTAAAATATATACAAAATTATTACTTTGAAACACAGAATACCGTCAAACATACAGCACACGACAGGGATCGACGCAAACTTGGTACCTTCATTGACTGACAATTTCTGAAGAAATTCCCTGCAAAGCAGGTGTGCGGGAGCAGAGTGCACAGGTGTGCTCCCCGGGGCTGGCTGCACCGTGGGCACCACTGGGCACTGGAACCCTGTCCCCGAGAGCTGTGGTAAGCCCTGTTCTGGTCAGGGCAGAGAAGCACAGGGCGGGCTCCATTGGCCTCCTCCACCTGGCTGGGAGGAAGGCAGCAGCTACCTTCAGGATGGCCCCGTCCTGGGCACAGGCCACATAGATGATGCTACCTTTTTGCCTGGCCCGGTGCCTCCACCCCAGCCCATGACCACCACCACTGTAAGAACAGAACCAGGAGCCACAAAGGATTCTGTGCTCCTTGGCTAAGCTCCGGGACCCCGAGACAAGCCCGGTGCTGCCTCTGGGCTAGCCTGCCAGTCCTCCTCTGCCCCTACATGCCAACATCCAGGGCGTGCCAGCGTGAGCTCAGGGAGTTGGGGTGGCGGGAGACACCCATGTTAGGATCAGAGGTTTGCTGGCCTGGCTCCCTTGCTTGGCCAATGAGGAAACAGGCCCTAAAAAAGGAGTGGAATGAACAAGGTCACCTGACCCATCCCTGAGGGAGCAGGACCTGGGCGCAGCTTTTCCGAATTTCTCCCGAATGTGTCACTCTTCAGACTTGACCCTGGGAGAGAGAGAGCTCAAGGCGTCTCCTTCCACATATGGAGCTCGTGTGGACAACAGGGAACCAGGCATAGCGGCTCGTGTGGGCATCTGTTCTTCCGGGTCCTGACCCACACAGGGAGCCCAGCAACAGCCCAAGGTGTGGATGAGGTCGGAGGAACAGAGACCTCTCTACTGCCTCTGCCACGGCTCCCCTGCTGGTGTGGACAGGGTGCATTCCCAAGGCTCAGAGCCAAGAGTGTAGAGGGAAGTAAGTGGACAGAGTCACTAGGGATACCTACTGAGAGGGGACTCTGGGCTGTGGTGTCCAGAACGCTGGGAAGGACAGGCAGGAGAGAGCAGGAGAGGAGGGCAGGGATGGGACAGCAGGGGGAACCCAGTGTGACGGGCCAGCATGCCTGCTCACTGCAGCCGGGCCGCCCAGAGCTGCCGAGCACCTTCCAGGCCCTGCCCACACACGGCTCTGCGGCGCACGGAGGACTCGGTCTTGGTTCCAGGCACCAGGGTGTGAGAGGCTGTGTGGGCACCACCGTGGCGCCCCGCCTCGCCGCCTGCCCTGTGCTCCTGCCTCCCTCTTGGCATACCTGTAGCTCCCTCCCCTGTGCCCGTTGGCCTTGCTGTGGTCCTACCATGACACACACACAACTAATTCACCTTGGCAAAATGTGTAGTTTGGGTACCGCAGCCTGTCAGGTGACAAGTGAGTACTTTTGTGCTTAAACAGCCACCACACAACACAGAGGAGACGTGAGCTGCGGGAAGTCCTGCGCCAAGACAGCGTGCGCCTAGACGGCGGACTGGTTCTCGGCGCACACATAGACCGTGCTTGGCTGGATGCGCCGCTGGACACGTGTGGGCACCCTGGGGAGGACATGGGAGGTCTGCGGCAGCAGCTCCATGCAGGCCTCACGGAACTTCTTGATCCTCCAGCAGTAGACAATGGGGTTGAAGGCTGACTTGAGGTAACTGAGCCACAGGACGCAGGCGCTGGCAGTGTAGAAGGAGGAGCCGTAGTAGAAACTCCGGCTGAACACCGACAGCAGGCTGTAGACCGAGTGTGGCAGCCAGCAGAGAGAGAAGCCCACAAAGAGGATGAGGATGGTGGTGAAGGCCTTGGTTTTGAAGCTCAAGTCCATGCTGACCTGCTGCTGCCGCTGTAGCCGCCTCAGGCCGGCCCGGGTCAGCTGCCGCAGGTCCAGGCTGTCCGACTGGTTGTGCACGCGTACTGCGTTCTTGCGTACCGTGTTGAGGATGCACAGGTAGGAGCAAAGCATGACACCGAAGGGCACGAAGAACACGGCCACGACCAGTGTCACCACGTAGGCACGGTCGGCAGGGAGCTCGGTGTAGCCCAGCACGCACTGCGGGGCACGAGCGGGCACCTCTACCAGCGTCCAGCCCCACAGCGAGGGGGCGGCAATGCAGAAGGACAGCGCCCAGGACACGGCGATGACCCCCTTGGCCCTGCGCGGGGTCAGCCTGTCCTGGCGCTGGACAATGATGAGGAAGCGGTCCATGCTGATGATGACCAGGACGGCCACACCCTCGAGCACAAAGAGCCAGTACAGTGTGGCTGAGAGCCGGCAGAAGTGGTCCCCAAAGTGCCAGTGCACGGTGATGAGGGTGACAGCAGTGAAAGGCATGCAGCACAGGGACAGCATGATGTCGCAGAAGGCCAGGGTGGCCAGCAGCAGGTTGATGGCGGAACGCATGGCCGGCCTCTGGTACACGATGACGCAGACCACCGTGTTGCCCAGGAAGCCCACCATCATCATGAGCAGCATCAGCACAGCCAGCGAGATCCTGAGCGGGGCAGACAGTGGCGTGGCCCCCAGGCCCGAGGCGTTGCTCGCGTTCGACTGCAGGTAAGCATAGGGCCGGAAGGAGGTGCCGTTGCAGGCCATGGCGGGGCAGCAGCGGAGGGGCAGCGGGCTGGCCCTCAGCACTTGAGGATCTCCCAGCTTCTGCCCGCTGGCTGCATCGTCCCTCAGATGTCACCGCTCTCCTGGGGCTGGGTGCTCAGGAAGAAGTTTCCACTGGGCTTGGCAGCTGGGAGGCGCAGTTCCCCGCTCATGGCCAGGTCCCTCTGTGGGAGCACGCCATAGCCAGTGCTTCCTGCACGGTGCTCTGAGACCTGGAGCAGGCAGCAGAGAAGGACGAGAGTGTTACGCTTTCTCCGCATGCGCATGCCCCAAGCAGGGTGCGCGCACGCTCTGGTCGGGTGCAGACGGTCCTGCTGCTAGGAGACTTACCCTGGGAGGCCCGGCCAGCAGGATGGGAGATCGTCACAAAGACCACCCATGCCTGAACCGGACAGCTACGCCAGGCCTTTCTTGCCAGTCTCTCCATGATACACCAACTGCTCGCAGAGCAGTCACCATGCATCAGCTATTATGGATCATTCAGAGAGAATCCAGGGCATGCAGCCAGGTGACACAGCCCATGGGCAAGCCCCATGTCATTTTACAGAAGGAACTTGAGTATCCAGGGATTTGGGGTCTCTGCAATGGGACGTGGACCTGTCCCTGGAGACTCAGGGACACTGCAGCAGACAGAAGATACTTGCAGGTGTATTGTTTATGTCTTGTCAAGCCGCCCAGGAAAACCTAATCCACACTGTGTCCATGGACTCAGGAAGTAGGTTCTTATTAATTAATTTGCACTTATGTGCTAAACATATGCAATACCTCAAGTTTTCGGCAGCTGAGTGAATGAGGCTGGGGAAAAGCCAACTGCTGTTCGATGCTGGCTCTAAGGAGAACAGTGCCGTCATACTCTAACTGCCTTGCAGAAGTGCCACCTCTCAGCACATGAGACTGTCAGCTGATTCAGAACCAGATGGTGGGTGGTGGTTCGCTTGGCCGTTTCGATTAGGGCAGTATGACTAGCAGGTAATGTGATACATTCATAAAGTTGTTGTGGTAAGAGACATTTCGCAGTGAGTCCCCACAAACTCCCCCTTCACTCCTAGGACACGCGTCCCACCACCCTTGCCACTTTCTATAGCAGGTCTGCGGTCCTCCTTCCTGAATGTCCTCTGCTGCCTCAATGTCCTGAACTGACTCAAAATGCTGGCCTGTCACGGCCATCCTGACTTCATGGAGCATCGGGAGGTCACATCGTGCCGTGTCTGGTGGGCAGGGTGAGCTAGGAGTCGTGTGTTTGCCAGGCTGCCTGTGCACTGGGTGGCACTCACCAGCAGCGCTCACCGTGTTTTCGATCACATCTTGTCTAGACCCTCACGAGGAAGGACTCCCATGGCCAGGCAGGGGAGTTCACGCCTGTAATCCTAGTACTCAGGAGGCAGAGGCAGGGGACTCCTGTTTGCTTAAGGCTATCCAAGAGATAGTCAGATTTTGTTTCAGCAATGAAGACAAAAAGGACTTCCCTAGGCACCTCAGCAAGTGACAGGGACAGCAGGGTGCGTGCGTGTGGAGGCCGGGGAAGCACTGTCAGGGGAGGTTATCATAATATGCCTTTTCCTGCACTGACTCTGAAATTTGAGCACTTATTGTGTATTCTGGTCACTCCTTGCATATTACTTAGGCAGATAGTGGCAGCCCCTGGAGCCTGGGGGACCTACAACAAATCAGCAGTGACAAAGCAGAGGCCCGTTCCCTCAGTCCAGTGATCCAGACTCCTATTGTGAGGCACGAAGGAGGAGGCCAGCATTCATAGGACAGCTGTGGCCTCCCGACCTCTTTATCTCCAGGAAGGTTTGGAGCCCAGGCTCCAGTCCCTGCTGTCCAGCCAAGAACTCGCAGACTCCTGAGGTAGGGGCAGTGGGAGAGAGGCCTGCCTTCGGCCAAGTCCCCAGCCTGGACCTGTGAGCCCTGGTGACTGTGCTTCCTCCTGGAGGGCCCCTCCACCATCGCTGTCATTCCCCTACTCCCTGGAAGGGTGGCCTGGATCCTGGATCCTACTTCAGGTTGGGTAGGAGCAGAGGGAACGGGAGCCAGCGCGGAGCTGTCCTCGGTGCTGAAACCACGCTCCCTACAGGAACCTGCCCAGAGCGCTTTCGCTCTGCTGCCAGCCCTCTTTTCCCCTAATGGATGGATCCCTCACAAGCAGTGAGAGCACTGCATGCCCTTGGGGCTCTCCCTGGACCTCCTAGTGCCCACTACCCATGGCACAGCCAGGCTGATGGTGAGAGGTGCCCCTGCCTCCCCTCTCAATGCCAGCCTGTTCTCAGCCTGCAGCTCTTCCCGAGGCACGAGGTGGCCTCCACCAGCACCTTCCTGGCCTGTGGCACCTGCCCTCTATGTGGCCCAGCTACATCCTGGGATCAGCTTTGTCTTCTTGCCATGCTTCCTAGCTTAAGTCAATGGCCGATTTAGAAGAGGAATGCACAACCCAAAGATAGACCAGACCACAGAGAAATGAAGGCATTCATCTTTGTCTTGGAAGTAATTGTTCAGTAAGTGTTCAGCTGATCTGTACATTTTTAGATACGATGTTTATTAAAACTTGAATGCTAATAAAATGGACTTATACTGGGAGGAAAGAGCCATGCCCTTCCACGCACAGCTGTTCCACAGCAGTCTGTGGCTCAGTCCTGCATCCACTCATGGAGCACACCTTGCTGTTTGTACACCCTTCACTGTAAGCCTCATATGCAAGCACCAACTTTGGCTTGCCGCAGTCAGAAGTGAAGAGATTTTGTTCTGTGCTCTGGTCCATCCTGCTCCTTGACCTCAAGTGCTCGAATGTGCAGGCCACGGAGGAGACACTGAGACCCGAGCTCAGGGACCTGGCCACGCCCCTGTAACTCCAGCGGCAAACCCGGAAGCTGGATGGATGCAGGAGGCTGGCCTGGCCAGCTGGTTGCTCTCTGGAAAACACTGCCTTTTTTAGGGGAAGATAGAAGACAGGTGCTAAGCTGAAGTCTTCACAGAAACATAACTGAAACCAAGCTTAGGACTCAGAGCAGCCGAAGAGTCTTTGCACCGTGGTGCTTCAGCGGTGCCACCGCAGGCATGATTAAACACAAACTAGTCCTTAGTCGGTCAGCCCGTTTTCCACTTTGCTTCAAAAAATGCACCCCTGATCACCTGCTCCTGGGATGCACCCAGTCTCGCCTACTCCACGGGGCCAAGCCCTTCAGTCCTGCCTGTACTTTGTCCTGAGTGACCGGCACACCACGCGATCCCCTCTGCTCATGTGGCCTGTGGTCCCCCAGCGTTCTGGGCTCTCCTGATGCCTGGGCTGCTGCCACTCTGCCTCCAAGTGTAACCCTCTGTACCATCTTAGCCTAAGACATTACGATCAGCGGGCTCTGTCCCTGGCCTGCATGTGACTGGGCCCTCACGAGGCCATGTGTTGTTGCCTGGCACTCTCCACATCCTGAGGGACGCTTCCCTGGGCTCTGATGCTGAGGTACCCCCTCACCTCATCTCAGTGACTGCTTGCTGAAGTGGGGTGGCCCCAGGAGGCTAGGATGGAGTCAAGTTTTCTTCTCCTGTAGTGATGTTGTGGCCACGGTAACATGTAGAATGACATAGTCCCCATGCAGCAGGTGTGTGTGTGTGCATGTGCACGTGCACGTAACACGTGGCACTGTGCATGGTGTGCCATGCTTGATAGTGACTGAAAGTGCCCAGTGTGTCCTTTGATACGTGACTAGCTGTGGGTTCTGGCAGTGTTCACATCTGCAAGGCCTGCTGGCACTGCATCACAGCAGCCCCAACCCTGATGTCTGAGGGGCCTGCAGCTCTGGACCATCTCCGAGCCGAGTCCTTGGCAGCTTTCATACAGAGGAGCCCTTGCCACCGCTCCCCTGACGCGCCCCAGGGCTGGGCAGCACAGCTGTGCACAGCCAGCACCGCCCCTCGCCTCTGACCGAGGTTCCGCTCCCCGCTGCACATGCACCGGCGCCTGGCCTTCCTGCGTCCGCCTCTTCTTCCCCAGCACCTGCCCAGAGCCCGGCGGGCTCCTGTGCTGCTCCCACGCCCTCGTCTGCATCAGGCTCATTAGCAGCCCTTAACCACCTAACACAGATCCAGGCTGGTGCGGTCCCAGCACTGAGGAGGCTGAGGCAGGAGGATCGCTGTAAGTATGAGGGCAGCCTGGACTGCAGAGCAAGACCCCGGCCTTCTCTGGCTTGACCTTTCTGGGTGGATTTCCTGCCCTTCCCAGTCCCAGCACCAGCTTCGGGTCACCTCTAAGACACCAGAGCCCTCCATCTGCTGAGCCTTTGGTCTTTGTTTCTGTCACTCAGTGAGCCCCGTGGGTCCTGTGCCATCTCAGGCCACCTGCTGCTTGGCTGGGAGTGCAGTCCCCTGGCTCGCCAGCCCATCCAGGCTTGGTTATGAGCAGAATTGACCAGGTACCCAGGGGAGACCACACTGTGGTCCCAGCTGTGTCTGGGCAGTGCAGGTGACAGAGGACAGGTGAAGCTAGGGACAGAGCCAGGAGCCAGCTCTGCTCTGCAACTGCGAGATCTTTATACTTTGGTGTTCTTAAGCAGAAAAGGCCACGGGAATTTCCAAGGCTGAGCTGCCCACGCCACAGAACTTGAGTGAGGGGCCTTCACCACGTGACAGCTTCTTCACATCATGCCCAGAGCCGAGGCCACAACAGGGCCACAGCCGGGCGCAGCCCAGCTGGGTGGGCAGATGGGCGGTGCGGCAGAAGCGCATCTTGGGCACAGCCATCCATGCCTGGCGTGCAGAGGTTGTTTTCATAATTCTTGCTCTAAACTCTCCCAGACCTGCACAATTAACATAAAATGACCACTTCCTCTCCATGGCACTGATAATGGCCACAGACCAGGGCCATGAGCTGCTGGCTACAGGGGTGTTGGCTGAGTGCCAGCCCCTTATGCCTGGCTGGACCCAGCCCCGAGTGTGCCTGTCTGGAGCCTCCTGAGAGAGGAGCAAGCGGGGTGATCTTTCCGCGAGCCCTCCTGAGCCGGCCTTCCTATTGCTTATGCCTCCTGTCGCAGCCCAAACTGCTGAGACATCTCTGTATGCCAGATACCTTCCCCCCTAATTGATAAAAAGCGCTCAAAATAGAACTGTCATCCAGCAAACCCCGGAGCTAATTGCCTGACACATAGCAGGCTGCTAAATGTGACCGACATCTCCCCTCAGCCCTGTGGTTCCCAAGGCAACCAGGTTAGCACGTCCATGCCTAATACGCTCCCATCAAGCCGCTGTCTGCCGAGAGCGGAGGAAACGCCGAGGGCAGGGCTTCCTGCTCTTCCCCGTTCTGCTTGAAGTGCAGAAGTCTCAACCAAAGATTAAACTAATGTTCAGCCAGCCATCAAAAACTCATCAGCATCTCCAGCCGCCGCACGCGTCCAAGTGCCTGCTGGGTTTCCACTGGGACCGCCGGGAAGCGGCACCCAGAATTCCACAGCACAGGGCTCTGCCTTCGTTCACCTTGCTCTCCTGAGCGCCTGACGTCTTCCCTGGCTGTGCTCTGAGGACTCCTGGCCTGTCTTCCGCAGACACTCTAATTTTTAAAATATTGCAAAATATTTCACCTTGAGGAAGCCCATTATTCCCGTGTTCCATCCAGTGCCAACTCCCGTGATGAAAGCAACCATTCTATACTGCAAACACGGACTACTAGAGTTTGTCTCAGTCACTCTTCTCTCATTGCTGGGACAAATACCCAGCACCCAAAATGAAGGAGGGAAAGGTTTATTTAGCTCACAGTTACTGAAGGTTTCAGTCCATATTTGGCTGGCTCCAAGGCTGAGTGGCACATGGCAGAGGGCATCCAGTTCATGGCAATGGACCAATCAGGGCAGCAGAGCAACAGCGCAAGTCTGTCTGTCTGCCTCTCTTTATATCACATTCAGGCTCTCCACCTCAGCCTATCTGCCTTAGGCTGCACCCATAATCCCCAGAAGTACTTAAAACATAATCCCAGGGATCATGGATCAAGTCTCAAACTCTAGATCAGTACTAAATCACATAATCCCGGTGAATCATGAGTCAATTCTCAATCTATAGAAGTCTCCGCCCCATGACTGCATGAGGCTTTGGGGGGGACAACCAGACTAAACCATAACAAAGTTAGAAACTAAAATAAGTGAAATAAGCCTAGAGGGCAGACCCAAACCAGAAAGGAACAGATCAAATTTAAAGAAAGTATGGCTTTAAAAACAAGCACTCGGGCATCATCCACGCTTCATTCTACATCAAAACTGGGAACAGGGACAGTGACAGGAAGTGGTGCCGCCCGCCCGCTTCCTGACCTCCCATTCCTGACGGTGACCATCCACACAAGAGTCGGGCAGCGGTGACACAGCCCACCTCCTCGGCAGCCCACAGGCCCATGTGATGCCACCTCCAATAAATGTCTCGAGAACTCTTATCTGCTGGTTCCTGGTTCCACTTGGGTGCCACACTGTGCCTGCTCTGGGCCACAGCTCAGCCTGTGCCCGCGATGCCCCTGTCCCCACCCTTCCTGTGTACCAAGAGACTTTCGTCCTCTGACTGACCTTCCTGGGGTGTAAGCCAACCTTTCTCTCTGTGGGTAAGTTGGGGTTTCTGTCTTTAGTATTGCGTAAGTTCTTTTCTCAGATGCAGTCTGTAGACATCTCAGAACATCAGCCAGGCTTCCAGAAGAGAAGGAAGCTAAGGCTCCCACCCGACTTCTAGAAACCCTGCTCCCTGGTGCTGCCAAGCTTTGCTCCCGTTCTATTCTTCCTTTTGTTACTAGTTAGGCAGGCCATTGAGGGAGGTCCTTCTTTTATTTTCTTTATCTTCAATCTCTTATTTTACATCCTACTATCTTTTGGGGTGCTTTCCTGGTGATTTTTCTTCCAGTTTATAAAGTGTTTCTCTGGCTAAATCTACTCCATTGTTTAATATATATTTGTGGCTTTTAACTAGTACATCTTACTTGGGGTGTTCCTGGCATCCAGCTCTAAGCTCCTTGGAATTTAGGATACAGTGTGTTTGTGACACTAACAAAGCTCTAGATGGCTCAGAATGAAGCTGGTCACCAGGAAAGCCAACTCCATGACCAGAGGATGGGGATTTTCA
Organism: Myocastor coypus; assembly: GCA_004027025.1. Lineage (NCBI taxonomy): Eukaryota > Metazoa > Chordata > Mammalia > Rodentia > Myocastoridae > Myocastor > Myocastor coypus. The sequence continues at coordinate 57,988 of PVJA010006674.1, read as the reverse complement.
GTCTACCTCCAGAGAGAAGAGGAGCAGAGGACAGGTCCCATCTTGTGGCCATCGCACCCATATAATGAACCCCGATAAAATCTCTAGATGCTGAGGCCCTGGGCAGGCTCCTGGCTATGCGCAGAGAAATGAGCTGGGAAAGCGAGGGGCATGGGCCTGCTAGGAGACTGCGCAGAAGCCCTGGGCTCCTCAGAGCACCCGGCCTCTTCTTACTGCATCTTTGTAATGAAACTACAGACAGAGGTGCAGAGCTTTCAGAGTTCTTGGAGTTCCAGCAAATTTTGGAATCTAAGGGAGCTGGGGAAACCTCTGAACTTCAGTTGGTCAGAGGCGTGAGTGGCTGGGAGCCCCCCAGGCCACAGCGGGCATGGGAGGCCATGGCAGTCTTGCTGGGCACCCTTTACCACGTGGGGTCTGTGCTTTGGGGTGGAGGGCTAGGTGTGCACTGCAGAACACATGCTTGGGGGTTGAAGTGGAGTAGGGAACTGGCCTTCTCCTTGCTGGTGACTCTGGAGAATAGCACGGAACCCGGACTTTCTAGTGAGTACATGTGAGGCTTCAGGAAAATGAAAGATGCTCTCCACACTCATATTTTTTATCTTTAAAATGACATTCAGGGGCTGGGGAGATAGCTCCGAGGCACAAGTGCCTGCTGGGCAAGTGCAAGGTCGTGAGTTTGAACCCTGGTCCTACCAAAAAAAAAAAAAAAAAAAAAATGACATTCATAACACCAGCCACGTGACATGTAAGTGGCAAGCGTGGTGACTCAGTGTCCCACAGCCTCAGTGCTGAGCTCACCCTTGGCGAGCGCCGTGGACTTCCAGCCCGGTGTCACCGTAACAGAAAGCTGCTCTGCTGTCCCGTCTTCCTGTTGCCCTGACACCTTGCTCTTCCCCTGCTGTGCTCCTCCTCTGTCCCTTGTCACCCCCGCTATCAGCCAGAGCTACAAGCCGCCCCTCCAGCTTGGTTGCAGGCTTGGACCTGGTGCCCGCATCCCAGCAGGACGCAGGTTGGCTGACCAGCAGGTCCAGCTGAGCGGCTCAGTCTGTTTCCAGGTCTGTTGGCTTGGCCCAAGGGTTCAGTTAGCTTGACCAGAGTTCCTTATCTGGAGCCAGAGGCTGCTCAGGGCGTGTGCGTATGGCAGTGGCAGAACTCATGTGTGAACCGCCCTTCTTGGTGGACAACATCTGTCACATGGCAAGCTTTGTTTTCCAGCCCTAACCCCACAGTGTGAGGGCCTGGGGGACACGGTGCTCAGGAACCGTTTCTCTGGGCACAGAAAAATTGCATTGCATTTTGTTTCTCCCTGGAGTGCATTTCCTGCCACCGTCATGTACACTCCCACAAGGGCAGGGACATTGGGCATTCTGCCCACAGTTCTGTCCCCAGAGTGCATGGTGACAGAATACCTCAGTGGGCATCCAGACACAGCTCCCGGACAAACGAGCTGTGGGAGAATGGGGCGGCCAAAGCCATGCTGTGCCCAGCCTGCACCACAGCGTCTGAGACCTGGGGAACCTGTGCCTGGTGAGGCAGCGCAGCCACAGCGGCCTCCTGACACCGTGGCCCGAGATGGAGGGCAGGCCACGGGGTCGGGGCCAGGTTTACCCCTGCCCTTACGCTCTACACACGAGCCTCTTTATACTCAGAGCAGCAGGCTCAAGTCAGAGCTGCCCGAGGTGCCAGAGATCCTGACAGAGCACGTCTCAGGGTCGCAGTGCTCCTGACCTCACGTCCGTTTCCAGGAAGAGGGAGCTCAGGACTGAGCTGGCTTCGCCGGGCTGCCGGCAGCAGGACCAAGCAGCTGCGCTTCGGCTTGCGGAGATTTACACCTGGAGTCGGGATGCTGAGTTAAGCCCACTCGTTAGTGTTTCTTTGGCTTTCCTCAAATAATGACACCAAGAATGAAATAAAAAAGCCTAAAAATACAAATTCTCTGCAATCTAGCAAATGGAGGGACAATGAAAAGTCTAATAATAAACTTGAGACAGACTAAATACGATGTAATTAGCACACTGGAGCCAAGGCGGAAGAAAAACATGTGATTAAATCTGAATACTTTAGGAAGAAATAAAGATGGTCCAATAATAGCCAAATCAACCAGAATGGGAAAGGTTATAAAAAGCAGCCTCCAGTTGGTTTTCTCAGTCAGAAGATACAAGGCGAAAGGCTGGACAGAACACGGGACGCGCGCAGAGAGCGAAGGGCTGGATGCGGAAGCGGAAGCAGCCCAGGTGGCGGGGGTCCAGCTCCGCCGCTGAGCGGCTCCCTCCGGGAGCCACACCCAGGCTGGGCGCTCCTGCGGGAGGGCGGCTGCGGACCACAGAGGAGACCTGCCCATTGGGACACTGCAGCCTGGGCCCACATCCGAGGTCTCTGTGCCATACAAGGTTCCAGGAGACGGGCATCTGCCACAAGGCCCACTCCAAGAGTGACAGAAGGCGCCCCGCGGGCCGCTTCGGACCTGCAGGCGCTCCCAGATCCCACCTGGAATTCTGCATCACAGTGAGGGAGCTTGCTGCCCAGGACTTCCTGCCAGAAACCTCTCACTCTGCCTAAGTTCCCTGTTCTCCTTGTAGGTCATCCTGTGGACCTAAGGTCTCGGAAGGTTTGTTTACACGTAGGTGTGGACGCGCTGGAAGGAAAACGTTAGCAGGTCCTTCCTGTGAGAAGCCACTGGGAGGCACAAGGAGGTGCGGTGGGCATTAGGACATGGCCACTGGCGCTGCCCGCCAAGGCCTCCTGTGGCCTCTTTGCCACGCTGGGTCACCACCCACCCTCTGGAGGGTCCCTGAGGGGAAAGCTGTGTGTTGGCCAGAGAGCTGGGAGCTGCAGGTCCTAGGCTGGCGTTCAGGGTCGTGCACAAGTCCTGCTGCCTTCTCTGGCACGCAGAGGTGGCCTCCAGCCACCGTCCCTCGCCTGTGCCTGCCTCACTGTCCTCGGCCCTGGTGGGTGACGGCCCTCATCACCCAGGAGTCATGCTCATGCGTGTCTGTGCTACGCAGCACTCGGTGGGCGCTGGCCACTGTGGGCTAGGCCAGGAAGGCAGATTCATGCAGGTTCCAGCAGGCTCCGCGTACTCAGGGGGCTTCGCTGGGGGCCGAGGGGAGCAGCAAGGACAGTGGAGGACGGAGTGGGCCCTGGGAAGAGCTCATTCTTGGGCTGACCAGTGCCCTTTGAGGCCACAGTGTCCCCGTGTTAGGACGAGGCTGTGTGGCTAGAGAAGACTGCGGTCCTGGATCAGCCTGGTGGAACGCGGATTACGTGGCTTTGGACAACAAGAGTTAGTTGGGCACGGTTCTGGCCGTAGACACCTGCAACCAGACAGGGTCCTCTTCTGGGTTACCCTGGGTCCCTGGGGCCAGACAGGTCTCCGTATCCCTTCCAACAGACACCAAGCCCATGTGGGGGCTCCAGCCTCCTGACTGAATCGACTCCTGCAGGCCCCACCTCTGGGGCTCCTGACCCTGAGGGAGGCTTGGCTGGGAGTCCCTGCTTGAGTTCCTAGGGAGAGCCGAGGCTTCAGGCCTGGAGGCCGTGCCTGCGCGTGACGGTGATGGATGGCTCGGCGGTTGCCAATCGCACCAGGCCTTCCCCTCCAGGGAAGAGAGGCAGGAGCGTTCCCTGCCTCAGGGCCACTTGTTACATTCATCAGACCCTGACAGCCCTTTGGCAAGGAGGAAGTCGGTTCCCCAGTGTCCCAAGAGGCCAACTGAAGGTGACCTGGAATGTGACCGGGAGTGCAGGAAGCCACGGCACTTCCACCAGGCTTCTGCCGGGCCGGGCCCTCATTTGTCACTTGCAGCTTGGCTCTCTGCACTTGGGCTTTGCTCCTGGCAAAACTGTCTCCCTCCTGAATACACTGCAGGGCACACTCCCACCTGTCCCAGGGCCACAGGCTTCCAGCAGAATGGTCAGCTAAACCATGCGCTGGGGGCAGCTGGGAAAGTGACCCCCGTGGTGCAGAGAGGCTGCCCGGTGCCTGCCTCTCATGCTAATGACACAGCTCGCTACGATCCCTTGTGACAAAGAAACCAAACACATGATGCCCAGGCTGTGTGCAGGTCTCACAGGTTACCGCTGTCCTGCTGTCCTATTTTATGGCCAAGGACCGGTGGAGAAGCGAGGGAGCCTGGATTTGAGCTCAGAACTCTGCTGTCAGCCCGGCGCTTCACCCCTCCACCACTACTCCTGGATGGCCACTGGCACCTCAGGGGTAGTCACTGAATCCAAGCCTTCTGCCTCCTCGCCGCTGCATCCTGTCCACGCCACTTCCTCTGTGGCTGTTGCTCCCGCTCTTCACCACAACACAGCTCCATAACGATTCCCTTCTCTTCCTCCAGCAAGGCCCACAGACGACACACACAGTGCTCACTGTCCCACGCCTTGGGTCTGCGGACACCTGCTTCCCATGAAGCCCCTCATGCATCCTAATAAGCACAAACCTAAGGCCCAATATGCCTCCTAAAGGGCAGTGAGTGTGTGTGTGTATGACAGAGAGAGAGAGAGAGAGAGAGAGAGAGAGAGAGAGAGAGAAAGAGAGAGAGAGAGAGAGAGAGAGAGAGATCCTGGCTTCTGATATTTCCCCACTCCCCATAGAGTCAGCCAATGCCCACCAGTTCTGATCTTTGCTTTCTCCTGTGGCAATCCGGGGATATCAAAGGAAAGAAGATGCTACTGTGGTCTGCATGAGTGTCCCCAGAGGCCCACATGCAAGCCATGGTCCCCAGTGTGGTACTGCTAAGGGCTGCAGTGTGCTTCAGGTGGTGGGACCGATTCCTATACCTCTCTGCTCCCTGGGCTAGATGTAAGCCCTCATTTAGAGATGCTGGCCTATCATGATGTGCCACCCTCATCAGAGACCCAAGGGACTGGGCCACCTAACTGTGGAACTGAATCCCCAAATAAACTACTCTTCATGAGTGGCCTGTGTCGGGTTCCTTTCTAGTGACACAATCCACTACATGTGCCAATGTTGGCTGCCACTTGCCCTTAATGTGAAGACTATGTCTCAGCCAAGAATCTGAATTTCCAAAAGCAAAACTGGAAATTAACTAGAAGCCCGGGTGGTCTGGGTGCCCCCTAACCATGTGCCTGGTGGACAGAGCCACCACCTCAGCTTGGTCCTTCTGCACAAGGAAACTACTGAGCAGCAAAGGTATGAGGTACCTTCTCTCTAGGAGTCTTACCTACAAATATCCAAGAAGACAGACTTCTCCACAGGGAGCCAGACTGGAGACCTCTGATAGAAACCAAGTACTTTAGTTACTTTTTACTCATTGCTGGGACAAGATACTGACACCCAAAATTAAGGTAGGGAAAGCTTATGCAGCTCACAGTGGAGGTTTCAGTCCCTGCTCCACTGACTCCAAGGCAGATGGCAGCAGTTCATGGTGGCAGAAAACACTGAAGAGCAGACCAGGAGCAGCTGCTGCAGGGTCCATCAAGCCTCTCTTCTCCTTCCATGCTAACTGCCCTGACTGCCAAGACTGGAGCCCCTCTGAGAACATGATGGCAGCAGCTGCTCAGATCTGAACTTCTCCAAGGAAGTGGTCCACACAGAGCCTTCCTCAAACCCTTTATGTTCCCTTTTGTGTGGAATCATGCGAGGCAGGGCCTCCCTGACCTAGGGTGGGGCCCCCATGACCCGGGTGTGGAATCGCCAAGTGGATCCAGCCGAGCTTCCAAGATCTCAAGGTGACACATCAACTGCCACACCAAGGAGGAGCCTCCTGTGTCTCCTGAGGGCAGGACTCCAGGTCCCTGCACAACCTAAGGCCCTGCTGTGGTCTGGTCACAACTTCCTGCCAGCTCCGTCCCGGGCTCGATGTGCCTGAGCTCCTTTTTTGCCCTCCTGGGGCGAAGGCAGCACTGAGGAAACCTCTCTGCTCACTCCAAAGTGGGAGGTGGAGGAGGAAGAATCAGATTAGCCTAACATCTCATGTCCTGCCGCTATTTTATTTTATTTTTTTCTGATCTGGGATATTAAGAAAGAAGAGATGATACTACAGTAGGCAAGACAAAAACGGCTGCTCTTCAGGTGCAGGCCAGTGGGCGGGGGACTGCAGAGCACTCCTGTATAGGTGCCAGCTCTGGGGTGTGGTGGGAACTGGGTACTGGAAAGTCTGTCCTCAGAGTGCGCACTGTGAGGAATTCACAAGTAACCACTGTGATCACCACAGCCGCAAAGTGGCCCGAATGCTGGGCCAAGTTGGAAATAAGACACGGGAGAAGCCAAGTGTGAGCCAGGCCAAGCTGCTGGAGACAAGCCCACGTGCACTCGATTATTGCCACCAACTTACTGTGGTGTCTCGTGATAGTATAACCAAACTGTGTGCAGCCGCTACTTCTCCAAGCACATGTGAACGTGTGGCAAAGAGTAAGTGCAGCGGAGATGGTGTCTCATAATAGTGAACCCAACTGCAGATGTGTAAATAACAGAGCAGGAAGTCGTCTTTCTGATCTTCTGGTCTACCCATAGTCTGAGGTTTAAGTCAGTGACCAGCTCTGAGGTAATTCCTCTGTACAGTGCTGTGCCCAGCGCAGGTGCTCCTTGTAGTGGGAGAGGGGCTAGGGGCTCTCCTGCTTTCACCTGAGAGTGGCTCCGCAAGGTGCTGCCTCACTCCACGAGCAAGCAGAGGCGATGGCTGTTTGCATGCCGCATACAAGCCCGTCCAGGAGGCAGAGGATTCAAACCCAGGCTCGCCAAGTTCAAAGCCTGGCTGTTCCTAGAATGTCATGGCTCTTCAAACTTGGTCCATGGGGCAAGATGTCCCAGGATAAGCTTGACTGGGCTATTCTGCTGCTGAAGGCAAATAATGATTTATGACAACCGTTGCTGGTTTACATAATAACTTAGTTGAGGGAATTTCCTAAAATTAATATTTTTTCTAAGCTATTGTGCGTGCTACCACTCATCTGATAGTGACATTAACAGCCCAAAAGGGAATTAACAATTAGGAAAGTGTAATTAACAGCCCTTCGTCCTCTGCTCCAGAGATTTTCCTTTATCGCAGAATGAACACTGTCAATTTGATTTCACATTGAACTTGCTTTCCAAGAGCCTCAGGGTCTCATGAGGCAGATACACACGTGAAGTTCATCACACACGTGTTTGGACTGGCTGTCTTGAGGGGGCGCCCATCTGGGTGAGGGCACAAGTGGAGCCCAGATCCCGGCAGCGGGGACACCTGTGTGATGGGACTCTTCCCGCTCAGAAGTAGTGGCTCGGGCTGCTTCCTCCCCTTCAGCATGCAGCCTGTGGAGCCCGACTTCTACCGGGGACAGAAGCAGCTCTGGGGGGCTCTGCACAGCACCCGGTTGTACTCAGGGGCCACTAAACTCAAAATTTATGTCTGTGCGTGTTTGTAGCAAACTGGCCACAGATGATCTGATGGATTCAGGCGGGTGTGCCTGGCTCACACGCACGTGCTGAGGTATTTCACATAGGGACTTGAGCGTCTTTGGACTTAGGCATCCAGGAGCAGGACGGGTGGCAGGGAGGAGGGAGGGACCGGACCACATGGCCCGATATTCAGATGCTGAGCCACGCGAGCCACGGGTCACGATGGCTGCATGGTGTGCGTTATGTTGTTGGGCTGTGCTCCACAGTGCTTTACGAGGAAGCGCACACCCACTTTCACGGCGTTTATCTTCTCCATTGTTTCTGTCTGACTTACAGGTCAGAAAAACAATGGTTTTGCTGAAAGAGTTTTGCAGTGCTGTTTCTCTAGTTCCAGGAAGTCAATGAGAAGATCTGGTGCCAATTCTCTTCTTTATCAGTTTATGTTTGCAGTATGAATAGTTATATTAGTTTAGAGGATGTAAATAAACAAATGAATATTTGATATCTTGGCATTTTTCAATGGCCTAGAGATATCTTCTTTTAAAGAGGTTTTAAATTGAGAATTCTATTGCTCTGATAACTCCAAGGCTGGGCGAGTTATCCAGGTGATGCTGGGGCAGGTGCGGCGGCTTGGGTCTTCTGCAGTACCATTTCTCTGCTTCGCTGGTCTTCGTGATTGTGGTTCAGCACCCCGAGCCCGGCTTTCTGGCTGCATCGCCACACTCTCCCTTCCGCTTGTCCAGGGCTTATCTCCATCTTCCTCCTCCTGTTCAGCTTCTTGAGGTGGATAGGGGCTTTGACTCTTGATTTCGGGAAGTCCACAAGCCTCCTGCTGTGAGCATTTCGTGCTATCGACTTGCCTCCCAGCATTAAGTTAGCTATGTCCCACACATTTTGATTTTTTCATTTTTGTGTAATGTATTTTTAATTAAAAACAATTTTATAGCTACCACATACATTAATTAAATACACTTAGGACTTGTTCTTTGACATGTTAATTATTTTAAAACGTGCTGGTTAGCTTCCAAGTGTGTGGAGATCTTGTCAGTTTCTAGTTTGAGTCCTTTGTGGACAAAGAATACATGAACATGTTAATTCCTTCAAATTTGTTGAGGTTTCCCTCAAGGCACAGTGCGGCCTCTCTTGGTCTGTGGCCCACGGTCCTCCAGAAGCACGCGGCTTCTGCTGCTGCTGGGTTCAGCCTTCCCTGCCCGGCCTGCCCCGCCTCTGTCTTCCCGGTGGGTTTTCTCTGCTGCACCTCCTTGGAAGCTCTGCCTGGCGCAGGGACGTAGGCCGTGTCTGGGAGCCCTCCTTCCCGAGTCCGTGTTACCGCTCCCTTCGCTGTCCCCAGACTGAGGAAGTCACAGCTAGGACAGGAGTCAGAGCCTCCTGCCTCGGGGCTGTGGGTGTCCTGGGCAGATGGGCCCAGGCACCTCCCCTGGTGTCCAAGGGGGCGTGTGCAGAGACAGCTTCCCCTGGGATCTGTTAAGAGCATGTCACCTTCAGCCAGCCGTGGTGGTGGGAGCTGTGGTTAGGGCAGACGAGGTCACCATGGCAGAGCCCCAGGACGGACTCCTGGTGGCCTCAAAAGGAGGGAGAGAGACAGGACCCAAACACACACTCCTTGTCACTGTGGGATTTGGCCAGCAGGCAGGATGCTACCAGTCGCAAGTCCTGGACCTGGGGACCAGGCTTTTGCTCCCTCACCTCCATGTCTGTAATGCTGCTCACTCAGCTATTTCAGTATAGTAAACGAAAAACAGACTTGAGGCCCAGGGAACTCCGCAGCACGCCACCTGTGTCCGCCTGGGGTTCCGGGGTCTCTGCTGCCTCTCTACTCTTCAGCCGATGCTTATGTTGTCTTACAGAAGAAGCCCAGGGCTTCTGGCTCAGCTTAGCAGAAGCGGAGGGCAGGCATTCTCCTTCAGATCTCTGGAGACAGCCGCCTCCATGCTCTGCACTGCAGCATTGTGCTCCCTGCTCGGGGTGACACAGCAGCCTCTCTGTCCAGCTGGGGACAACGCCGGATGATCCTGCCTCCTCCACACTAGCGTTCCTTCTCCCACTGCCTTGGGCAGAAATGCACCGCCTCTGGCTTGCATGACACTGTCTCTGCCTACAAAACCTCTTTGCTTCTAGTCTCTGCGCTGCCACTGGGGACCAGTTGGTTCGAGCGAGCGCACTTATTCCTGCTTGCCTCCTCCACCGTGTGGCACAGCTCATCCATGGCTACTTAGAAGGACTTGGGCTCCTGGTGTGGAGGTCGAAGCCATCGCGGTGATTCAGCTTCCTAGATGGAAATGTCCCGGATGAGCAGCATCCGACATGGACACCGGGCTCCCACACGACCTGCTGCTGCGGTGAAAACGACCCCTCCCAGTTTCGTGGGGGTGCGTGTGCGTGCACACACACACACACACACACACACACAGAGTGAGGCTGGTCCTGGTCCCTTAGGCTCTCCTATGCTTACAATGTCCCTGGACCCCACTGGATGGCTGGTCCTGGTCCCTTAGGCTCTCCTATGCCTACAGTGTCCCTGGACTCCACTGGAGTTGGTGCCCACAGTCCTGAGAAGACCATCCTTGGCTACCCCATTCAGAACCGATGCCACGGTTCACCAGAGCCACTTGTGGTACATCTGTCTGGACATGATTCCACTTCCCGTCTGAGCTGCAAAACATACCAGGAAGTCCTTGCAGGCATCTCTCCTCTCAGAGAATCCAGGTTCCGCAGCCATGGCCCAGGCAGGCACACAGAACCCTGATGGCTGGCCAGGCTGGACTGGACAGTGTGACAGAGGTGAGGTGCCTGGCTGCTTCCAGCCAGTGTGCCGGGATGAGAGTCGGTTCTTCCCAGACGTCCCAGGGAAGGATGCTTGAGTGTTGACGGGCTGCAGGAGCCATTTCCGAGGACCCTGCCCCCACTAAGCTGCCGTGCCTAGAGCTGTGCCCACTTCGGGGCTGCAGTGAGTCAGCCGTCAGACACTGACCGGGAGCAGCGTGAGGGCTGCGCAGGCCTGACTGTCCACTCGGCCAGTTCTAGGTGTGTGAGCTCCACACATCTCAGAGTCCTCACCTGAGAGACCGTGATGATGCCACTACGTGTAGGGTCACATGAAAATGCTCAGAACAGCCATGGCATTTGATCAAAGAGAGTGATGACCCTTTTCAATGCTTTCTGCCAGCTTGTGCTGGGAAGCAGAGGGGGACAATGAGTGAGTGTGGTGGCATCTCAGGCCCAGCCTGCAGCTGCTGGAGGTTCCTCTAAGGCCTCTGTCACATCACAGGACTTTGCATGCTGCTCTCTGCTGCTCATAAAGTTGGGTTTGTTTTAATCTGTGGCTCATAATTCTATAAAAATATTTAAGGAAAATGTCTAGTATAGCAGCTTTTTCCCTAGGCAAGGGAGAGCCTCTTGGAGGCATGCTGAGTTTGAGGGCACTGTCCCTGCCACTCTCACCTGAAATGCAGAGGCTAGAGCACAGCCAGCAGAGGTCTGTCCCCGAGGAGTGCGGCCCCTGCACTGATGACCCATTCAGGGCTCACAGCGCAGCCCAGCTTGCTGTCCGGGGCACGAGCCTCTTACTGGATGTGTGAAATATGGGCAGTGTCAGCACGGAAAGCAGAACTCCAGCCTGGAGTTCCTGAGCTATGATCATCAATAAAATAGGGCTAACAGAGCTATAATTGATGACACTGTATTACCGTAATTAGAGCTCCATGCATGGCGCTCCCTCCCGCCTTCCTTCCAAAGTAATGAGGCAGTGTCACACAAATGCAGCGCCTGTGCCCTCCCTCACTGGTGCTTGGACAATCACGGTCACAGCCCATGTGCAGTTGGGACTGAAAGGCGACAGAAGGAAGAGCCAGCAGGAGCAGAAACCTGAGCCACAGCCTGTGGTGCGGGAGGGCAAGGCAGTCATTCCATGCTCCTATTTTGCAAAATGGAAACTGAGGCCCAGAGGGGTAAAATGACCTGGGGTGTCAGGCATGAAGGCAGAAGGAGCCGCAGCATGAACTCCTGGGTTCCTCCTTCCTGGACAGTTCTCCATATTGTCTTGGAAATGCTCTAGGAGGACCATTCTAGAAGGTTCTCTACAGGTCAAGTTGGCTGTGTTGACAAAAGCTTCTGAGTGCCCTGTGAGTGGAAGCTGCAGTCAGGCCCAACGCTGCCTGTCAGGGCCTCTGAACGCCAACAGCAGACGCTGAAACTCCCTATTTGAGGGTGGTGCTTGGGGAGATCCCAGGGCTTCATGCGTGCCAGGCAAGCACTCCCCACTGAGCTGCACCCCCAGCCCTTGAAACACTGGCGCCATTTTGTTCCTTGGATGTAGCCAAGCAGCGAACTCAACAAGTGCACATAATGTACTGCTCGTGAGTCTGCTTGCTGCCATGTTAATCCACTGAAATATCAAGGTAGACCCTGTTTCTGTGGCTAATTACATGGGAAGCTTTCCTCACACAGTGTTTATGCTTTGTGGTCTTTGACATGCAAGGAACTCAGGCAGAGGAAGATGGTACTTGGAAACAAGAAACAAGCTTCCCTATTTTCCCTATTTTTGTGGCTTCCTGCACTGTGGTGGGTTCAGCACACACGCCTGTGAGAGGGCTGCGTAACCTGGTCAAACATGAATGCAGCTATTTGTTTTGTACAGTTTTAGAAAACACCATCCACCAATGCTATGCTGCAACCCCAGGTGCAAGACTATGGCCCTGAAAGCGCCAGGTGCAAGGCTGGACCCCCAAAAGCCCTAGATGCAAGGCTGCACCCACGAAAGCCCTGGGGTCAGAGCCCTGGACACAAGGCTGTGCCCTACACATGCAGCACTGGCACCAGACCAGCCAAGCTCCCTTCTGTAGGGCAAACATCAGCTTGAGCCACATCAGGAGCAGTGGCATGCCCAGGCCACATTGTCCTCTGGGGACCGAGTGTGCTTGGGGCCATCTGCTGCAGACGTGCCAGGTCAGGTCCCACTGACACCCATGTGACGCTTCCACTCGGCAGTCAGCACACGTGCAAGGTCCTGGCTGGCACCCCTGAGACCGACATGTGCTTTGCTGACCTCGTTGGGGCTGGGAAGTTCCCAGGTGGACAGAAAACTGGGCCCAGCAGCACATCTGCGCTGGAGCTTGGCCGGGACCGTGGTGTTAGTTTGTGCTGTGGGACTATACCGGCAATCCCACGCCGGGAACTCTATAAGGGAACCCACTTCATTCAGCTCAGCCCTGAGGCTGCAGGATACGGCACTGGCACCAGGCCGGCCCCGGAGTCCTCTCTGCAGAGAGGCTGCACAGGAGCCAGGAAGCCAGAGGGCTGGGAGGGGCCAGGCTCTCCACCCCCCAGCCGCCCCTCGAGGTTCAGGATCCACTCTGTGGGACCACACTTTGGGCCCGCGAGTCTTGAGGGTCACCCCCACCACAGTGGGTGTCAACAGGGCATGTTTCCTTCCCTCCTCCCCCGCAAATGTGGCTGCAGCAAAGCGTGTTTAACAGAAGAGGCTGAACAGCTAGGCCGGCCTGGCTCAAGGGGTTTGGCAGCCACGGCAGGTCAGCAGGAACAGATAGCTGTGTCCCCAACCTGTGGGACACGGTTGGGCCCCAGGCTGTTCTACACTGTGCCTGTGCTCTAGCAGCGTTGGTACCTCGCCTGCCTGCACCACCGTCATCTTGGCGTGCTGCTGAGTCGTACTAGTGCTACAGTCTGCCTCACTTTCCCGCTTGCGCAAACTTCACTTTGTGTTTCTTGTTCTAACTTAAAACCATGGGCCTGACAAGCCGCTTCCCGCATCCATAGGTGGGGCGCTGTGGGAGACAGGTACAGTTTTCTCTCAGAGAGAGCCCCTGCGGAGGCCCCGTGAACTCGCAGGATGACCGGGGTGTACCCAAAGCGTGCAGGAGTGCAGTGACAGCTGATCCCGAAGTAACCCCAAACTGCAGTTCCTTCCCTAGCTGTCCACAGCAAGACGTCCTTGCACCCCCGTCACATGTCACCACCTCCGTCGCTCGCTCCAGGCCTTCCGCAGCCAGGTCCTGCTCTCACCCGGCAGCAGGTGGGGCGAGCAGTAACTGCTCTTGAATATCAGGAAGTCAGCAATGGTGAACTTGCACAAAATCTTCCTAGAAGTAAGGGCAGTGTTGTTAAACCTTTAAATCTTCAGCTCAGTTCAGCTTATTCCATTGCTCCTTAGAGCTATCAACAGTTTTAAAAAATTACTTTTCGGTCTCTAAATAGACATAGTCTCTCATATCAAACTTTTATCCACTGCACTTGCCCATGTATGCAGCCATCCATCTATCCATTCATCCACTCATCCACCTCTTCATCCATCGTTGCCTGCCCATCCGTCCGTCCGTCCGTCCACCCATCCATCTATCTACCCATCTATCTGTCCACTCACCCATCCATCCACCCACTAATCCACCCACCTATCCACACATTCCATCTATCTGTCCACTGACCCATCCATCCATCCGTCATCCACCACCCACCCGCCCATCCATCTCCACACAAGTGCATCCATCCATCCATCCATCCATCCACTGATCCACTGATCCACTGATCCACACACCAATACTCCTACCTGTCCACACACCCATTTAATATTTGAGAACCTTCTATGACTCTGTTACTCGGGACACTGATTCTTATAAACAGTGGAATTCTGACTTTAAACAGAAACTGTAGTAAAAGTAGTATCTACATCAGGTTCCTCTCACTTGCCGTTGATTTTCCCCGATGATAGCAAAGCAACACAATGTGCTCTAACCTTCCTGTAGACTGAAAAAGATACCTGGAAGGCTGACAGCAAAGCGATCAGGGCAAGACTCAGCGAGTAAGAGCCCTTTGCGGCCTCAGCGCTGCAGCAGAACGGCCACGGCCGTTGTCCTCCTGGACTGCCTGCGATGCAGGGTGCACTTTGAACTCCTTCACATGAGCAACGGGCCGAACCATCAGAAATGTCCTCCTACTAGAGGCCTCCAGCTCTGTGGGGAGCTGTGCGTGCGACCCAGGTGTCTCGGCAGGCCGCCATGCAGGGCTGAGGCTTGCTCTCCCTCTCTCTCTCTCTCTCTCTCTCTCTCTCTCTCTCTCTCTCTCAGCTGGGTTTCAGAGTAGAAAGCAAGGAACCAGCACCAGTGAACAGCAGCCTGAGGCCACTGAGACTCCACAGTGAGGGGGTTCCAAGGTCGTTAGGAACAAAACTTCAGAAATCCTACCCGGCAGGGCAAAACAGCATGTGACCCAGCCGTCACCCAGCACAGAGAAGAGAAGGGAAATGCATAAGCATGTAAGGAAGACATCTGCAATTTCTAAGTCAGAAATAAAACTGTTTTTTAACGTCATGATAACTTTTAAAGCTTTTTCTTAAACAAGCTGTCAGTCTTATGAAAATATTTCCCCAAGTTGCCCGATCACAGGCGACGCTCTCACACTTGAAGGTGCTCAGGGTGACGTGGAAGTCCTCCTGCCCCGTGGGTCAGAGCAGAGCACCAAGACCCACGTTTCTAACAAGTTCTGGGGGATGCCGTAGCTATCTGGGTGCCCCCTCTGGGAAGCACCATGCTCAACCATCTCTAAGCCTCCTGCTGCCAGGACTCTGGGGACGGCGCCCTTGACCTCCAGCCCTGCCGTCTCTGTTCCCCTGGCCCTGAGCTCCTTGAGTTCTCATCTGGGCTGTGATTCTTCCACCAAAATCTTACCCAGTGAAGAACACATCTGCTCCGAGCCTCCGCCTGTCACGTCTACCTGGGCTGCTCTGGTTGGGTCCTAGTCGGGCTCCTACGACACCCAAAGTGACAAGGTGTACCTGCACACAGAGGGTGGCAGCTCCCATCTCCTACAGACATTGTTATAGAAGGCTCCTCCTTTCGCTAATAGTTATCCCAAGCGTGTCCTGAAGGGAGTGGGGAGGGACAGGAGTGTGTCCTGCACCCTGCAGCACGGGCATGGGACCACGTGTGACTAACACCTCTGTCACTTGTAAGATACGTGTGAGTGACTGGGAAAGAGAAGCTCAAAGGCTCCAGATGCAAGGTAAGGCTAAGGAGCAGGCACCACTCGCCTCTGACTTGATCACCACACTGGACGCACGTGGTGTGCTGTCTCACCCTGCATATCCCACTACACATCACAGCGAAGACTTTAAAAACCAAGGGCCACGACATAGCCTAGACTCTTCCCCCACACTGCGGGCAGCCCTGTCCATCTCTCCATTTCCTGAGACCAGGGAGGCCCAGGGGCTGTCCTTGGATCCACCTTCCGAATCTCAGATGCCCCCCCCCCCCGGTCTCCCACCTGGTGCCTGAGTAGCCTGGAACTGTCCCCCTGGGGCAGGAGGCTCTGCCTTGGGCCAGGTGGGGTCCTGGGACCACTGCTGCTCCCCACAGTCCTGGCACAGCCAGATCCCCTCTGCTCCCAGAGCCCCTCCACATGGGGACTCCACTCTCCTCCGCTCCAAGCACGGTGCTAGCTCATTCCCCAGTTTCTGGCCTCATGCATCCCCTCCCCTAGTAAGCCCCAGACTCTCCAACCCAGAAAACAGCATCGCGGGGTCCTCGAGCCCTGCAGCGCTGCCCACACACCTGTCTCTGCAGTCCTGGGGTTGGCACAGCCTCACACGCTGGAGGACTGGGCTGACTCACCTGGAGGTGGTATAGAAAAGAAACTGTGCCCCCCAAATTACTTTTCTATGCTGATAAAAGTCAAACAGGGCTACACAGAGGGTATACTGATTGGGTAGGGCACAAGGAAATGTTTTAGAACGATGAACTTATTTTGTCTCCTTGTTGGTGGAGATTCTAGAAGGATTTACACAGGGAAAAAATCACCAAGCTGTGTGTGAAGAATTGTGCACTAGTGCCTGGAAATCACACCTCAGAAAAAACAAACAAGCTGGGCGTGGTGGTGCACGCCTGTAATCCCAGCATTCAGCAGGCAGAGGCAAGAGGATTGCCTAGAAATCCAGGCCAGTCAGGGCTTCACGGTGAGCTCAAGGTTGGCTTAAAAGACATATAAGATCCTGTCTCAAAAAACAGAACAAACAGAACCTCCCCCAACAAAGGGAATATCAAAAGCGAACCAGGAAGGGCTGTAGCCGTGGCTCTGTGGCAGCTGCGCTCAGCGTGCGCAGGCCCTGGGCTCCATTTTTCACATCACCAACGGCAAATAAACAGAAGGAAATGAACTGCTGTCCAATCACAGTGCGATTCATGTAGGGCTACAGAAACACGTGTGTGGGTTAAAACAATTCCAGCCACGAAGCTCCAGACCTGCCCATAGTGTTTTGCATGGCCCAGTGCCCCCAACTCCTGGGGGCACCCTTGTTCCCAGTGCTAGGCACTAAGAGGTAAGCATTTTAGGGGGCAGCAGCTCCCAATGCCCCCTGCAGGAACAGATCCCTGTGTCTTAGCCTAGGCCAGAGCCCGCAGTGGTGTGTGCCGGAAGCCCAGTGGTTGGGAACCTGTGCCCACGGCCATGAGCCCGTGGGCTCAACAGAACCCCATCTCTGCGTGACAGCCTTTTGAAAGGGGATAGAGAATGGGGGAGGAGCTTAGTCATGTAGCATTGGAAAGGCCCTGAGGCCAACTTGAAGCACCGAAAATAAATAAATGCATGAGTACACATATGCTGGTCATGTATCATTGAGTCCTGCATATTTTGTCGTAGTGGCTACAGCGGACTAATACAACCGAAGGCCACAAACTTTCTGAGCCACAAATTATCCCCCAAGGATGCAGGACTGAGGCATAGTGAAGTCACTCTTTAAGTCTTTGTTCTGCTTTGGATGGAATATCCTTTACTTAAATTCGAAGCCCTGAAATACTTTTAGGGAAAGAAATTATTTCAAAGTCACTCTCCACAAAATTATACACACCATTTAAGGCCCATTTCGCACAGCTTGAAGGCCTTAAGCTGGTGGGTAGGCCTGCACTATTTTTAATATTTCAGTTTCCCTTCTCGCAGCATCCCTGATGGGGTACTAGGGACCACATACGGGCCACCTAGGAGCCCTGTTTACCTCTTCACTTGTGTTTTGTTTTGCTCCGCACTGGGGTTGAGCCCAGGGCCTTCTGCTTGAGCTGTGTCTCCCTCGCCTCCTTCTTGGTTTAGTCAGGGTTGCTAGGTCGTCCCAGGCAGGGCTCCAACCTTTAGACTCTCTTGACTCAGCCACCCAGAGTGCTGAGATCACAAGAGTGCCCCCCCCCCAGGCTCACAGCCCTGTTCAGAAGGAGCCCGGCTCCACAGACCTAGGTAGGGAAGCCCCAAGAGCACTAAGCACAATCCGGGTCATCAGCTGGCTTCCTTACCCTGAGATGCACCTTCTAATCAGGGCAGTGGCTTCCAGCCTTGTTTTCTGTAAATGTTACTTCCCAGGACTGAGGGGTTTCTCCAGCTGACCTGCACCCCGGGCTATGTAAAGGGCAGGCTGGAGACAGGATCCAGAATGCTTGGTGGCGGCCACGTGGAGCACTGCATGGGACACCTGGGGGGGGGCAGGGGCGGGAGGAGCGATTTTCCGAAGAAGCACCTGTTTAGCTTCTGCTGGGGGCGGCACTCAGAGCTCGCTTCCCTTGCATTTGAATTTGCTGCTGGTACGCTGACACTCAAAGGTCCAAGGCGGAAGTTTGAAATTCCCACTGCTCTAATGTGATGGAGACGCCGCCACTTCGCGGGCTTTTCGCGTGTGGTGACCCGGGGTCCCCTCCTCCCTTCCCCCTCCCGGGTCCGCGAGGGCGCAGCGGCCAGAATCCTTGGGTCCCTGGGGTTGTGCCTGAGCGGAGGACACGAGCGAGTGGAAGGCGCGGCTGGGCCAGAGCCGCGATGGATGCGGTGGCGGCGCCACCCAGCCGCTCCCCTCGCGACTCCCTGCGCCGCGGTCCTCAGGCTCGCCGTCCCCGCGTGGCCTCTGCCGGAGAGACAGGGTTTGCACCCGGGCCCGGCCGCACCAAGCCGCGCCGCGCCGCGCCGCACGTCCGCGCCCCCGCCGATCCCCGCCCGGTCCCCGCCCCACCCCGCCACCCCCGCAAACGCGACCCCCGCGCCCTGCGTCCCCGGTCACTCACGCTGCGCGCACGGCTTAACACGGAGGCTGCGCCCGGCGCCCGCGGCTCCCGCCTGGCTGCGGGGACCAGGAGGCGTCTGGGCGGAGGAGGGGACGCGGGGAGGTGGGGACGGCACAAGGAGGAGGCGGCGGAGGCGGCGGCCCGAGGCCTCGGAGCAGCGGCCCAGCCTGCGCCCCCGCCCCGCCCCCGCCCGGTGCCCCCGGAGGAAGAGGAAGAGGAAGACGGAGAGGAAGAGGAGGGGAGCAGCAAGGCACGCGGGCTGCGTCCCTCCGCGTGATCCGCGGCAGCCGCCCGCGCGTCCCACCGCTGGTGGCGATGCGGGCGTCCCCGCCGCGCCTCTCTGCGGCCCTGCGCCAGAGCGCAGGGCCAACTCCCAGTGAACCTAGCCCGGCAGGGCAAGGCTAGGGGAGGTCAGCGCGGCTGGAGCCAGCAGCGGCGTGCACCCAGGCCCCGGACAGGCCAGGGTGAGAACAGCGCGCCTTGGCGTGCCCAGTCGTGTGCACTGGTAATGACAAGTATCTTGGGTTTATTTTCATTTAAAAAACTTATTATTTATTTAATTGCTTTTAAAAACCAGAAGCAAGAACAGTACGCTGACTCCCGGGCTTTTTAAGACCACACAGGCAAGGACCCCCAGTTTCCACTGTGTACTGCTCAGGGCCAAAGCCTTCGCTCCTGGGCTGTGTCCAGGGCACACCTCAGGGCCTGTGAGTCTCCTCACCGGTGTGGCACCAGGAAATGGCCTCTGAGAGGCTGAGGGAGGCTTTCACTCTCTGTCCACTGTGCCCAGCCAGTCTGGCCTTGGTAGGGAGAACAGGGCTTGTCCTCAGGCTTCTGCAGCCCTCCCCGCCACCCTCTGAGACCCTGGGCCTGCCTCATGCCCATGCTTAGGGCTGTCACTGCCACGTGGCTGCCTCAGTGTGTCCAGACTGAATGACAGAGCTGGAATTGCCCTGGAACTGTTGCGGCCACATCCCGCCTTTCCCCAGCTGGGACCAAGCAGAGAGCGCCTTGGAAACAGACAGGCAGAAACACACCATCGTCTCCAAAGGGCTTGGCCTGGCCACCATTTCTACCTGGTAGCCAGACTCCCGCCTGCTCACCTGTGGCAGCGCCCTTGGGTGGGTGGGGCAGGCCTAGAGGAGGTAGAGGCCCAGTGTCCTGGGCTGGTGGGGACTCTGGACCTCGGGGACGTGGTTGGATAAGAACCCGCTCACCTCTTTTCTTCTTTCCATCATCACCCTCTTCTTCTCTCACTCCTCAGTCACCCTTCTGGTCCTTCCTCATAGATGGCCTATGCTGACTATGTAAAACCTCTTGATGTATATGTTAGCTGTCCCGTGCCTGAGAGCCTGATGCCTACAATTTAAAAGAGAAGACGTTAAGTACGGCTCAGGGTTTTGAGAGAGCGAGTGCATGTCTGGGTGGCTCCAAGGCAGCCCAGCCCATGGCTGCCAGGAGAGACAGACAGACAGGTAGACAGAGACAGACAGAGACAGACAGAGCGAGGCAGAGAGACAGAGCCAGAGAGAGAGAGAGAGAGAGAGGGAGAGAGAGAGAGAGAGAGAGAGAGAGAGCGCTGGAGGCAGGAGCACACCCTTCTGGGGCTGCACCTGTGACAGCCCTGCCTCCCATGACCTCTCAGTGGATTACCCCAGGGGTAAGTACAGTGCCCTCACCACCAGTCACCTGCCTAAAGCCCCACCTCTGAACACCTCAGACCTTGATCAGGGGGATGTCAACAAAGCCTCCAGTTTTTGTAGAACATGATGCTGGAACACAGTGTTTGGATTATCCACAGGAGAACGTCCAAACCATAGATCATCTTGGAGAACTAAGGTCTCTTAGGGATACTTACGAGTCTTGGGAGCGACTGCCAAGGAGCCCCAGTGCTGTGTTAAGGGCCAGCACGAGAGGCACACCATTAGCCTCTCTCTGTTCTTTGTGGACCATCTGACACTCCAGGCCAGTGCAAGGAATAAGAACTCTAAAGTATTAAAATGATGAGGAACTTTAATCTCCATAAAAAAAGAGCTTGGTGTAGCCAAATGGACAGTGACACTAATGTAAAAAGACAGCTTGCGGTGATGAATACGTTTGATGGCTCTGAAGATCCACTCCCAGAAGATGAACAGAAGGGGAGACAGAATATCTGGGCTTCCAGCTGCTGAGGAGCCCTAAGCTTACTGGCATTGAAGATAAGCTTAGATTTAAACAATTCAGTCCACATGGAGAGAAATACTTTAAGAGCTTACTGCTGGAAACTAAATTAAGGCAGTAAATATATCTGTGGTTCCAGCTCATCCACGATTACAGGGACTACAGATCCTGACAATGAACAGCAGACTATTAGCCACAGTGCCCTGTCCCTTGCAAAGTCAGCCACCACCCGCCCACATTCAGGGAAATCCAGGCCAGCACCAGGAAGTGTGCATACCTGTGAAGACACTGCAGGTGCCCAGGGCATGGTCTGCAGCCCCTCCCTGCCCTGCACGCATTCCCGAGCTTGCAGAAGCCTGGAGCTTGATGGTCCAAGGTGGCTCACAGCGGGCTTTGGCTTGGCTGACTTGAACTACTTACCGTCTGTTAGGGTTTATGTCTAGCAGCCCCCCCAAAGCCCCACGCAGTCATGGGGCGGCTTCTCGAGTTTGTGATTCTTTTCTAAAATATGTATTCAGTATAGAGTCTAAAGGGTCAAAAATCAGACCTGTAGTGATCTTCCTGTTTTCAGCCTCCCAAATGCTAGGAGTCCAGGCTTAGGCCACCACACTCAGTCTCATTCCTATTTCAGCACACTCCAGGGGTGGGGCCTGGGCAGCAGGCTGGGACACAACCCCTGGCCCTGCATCTGCCTAAGCAGGAGCTTTATTCTGCTGGATTACAGGTGTGAATGCATACCCTGACCCTTTTTTTTTTTTTTCGTGGCTGGCTCAGGCTGCCTTAAGGCTGGGTGTGGAGATCGAACCACCATCCCCTGTGCCTGCCATTGTAGGCCCTTAAATCACTGAGCTAACCCCAAAGCCCCCTCTTGCATTACAGTGTAAGGAGTGGAGAGAGGCCAGCTAGCTGCCTGAGCCACAGCCAGCCCTTTGCCACCACCAGCAGGAACTGTTGTGCTCCGCCGTGTGCTGCTCTGCCTTGCGGCCAGCCAAGCGTGGACTGAAACCTCCACTAACTGTGAGCTCAGTCAAGCGTTCCTTCCTTAATTTTGGGCACTGAGGATTTTGTGTCAGCAACGAGAGAAGAGTAACTGAAACTATAATCCCACTTGCGGTCACGGCTGTGGGCTCCACTGTGGCCACACTGTCACAGGCTTTTTTTTTTTATTTTTATTTTTTTTTATTTTAGGGAAGGGCCTACAGGGTGTTCAAGGTCTTGCTACTACATCAGACTCGCAGTTATCCACCTGTTTACAGCCTCCCAAGCGCTGGGATTATAGTTGAGTGCCACCACACCACGCCCAGTCTCAATTGCTGTTTCAGCATGTCCCAGGAGCAGGGACAGCACAGCAGGGCTGAGGATTGAACCCCTGGCCCCTGTGCCTGCTTACAGGTGCTTTAACCCACTGAGCTATTTTGCTGGCCCTTGTCACAGGCTTTAGTGCCAGGCTGAAGACAGTGCGTGCCTCGTGGGTCCTTCTGAGTTGATTTTGGGACAGAACTACAACCTCTGCTTCCTCCTCCTGCTGTGTGTGTGCTAAGCGGCTGCTCTCCAGCGATGGGTAACTCGGTGCTGCTACTGACGATGCCATAGGGTACACACCAGGAAAGCATCTGGCAAGCATCCCTCGCTGTGGTCTCAGGCGGGCGCACACACACCTCGCGGGCTTCACCTTTGTCACGATGCCCATTCTTCTTGGAAGCCACTTTCCCTTTGCAACGACAGGACACTTAAAATCAAAACCCAGAGAATGCTTCCCAATTAAAATTTTACACTGCTTGTGGCTGCAGGCCAGCTCTGTTACTGCGTTCTGGGGCTGCCCACTATAAATAATAGTGCTGGGCCACATCTCCTAACGACGGCCATTAAAACACAGCCATTCTACTCTGTGGAGCAAGCTGTACACCTGGTAAGGTGCTCGCTGGACAGTTTTGTCTTCTTTCCACCTTTGCCCTAGAGAGAGTAGAATTTCAGCGCAATGTAGTTAGAGCTGCGGCTGATGCTTCAGGGTCATTTCCAAGGGCTCATTGCTTGACGCGTTCTTGATCCCCACTTGGCGATGCTGTATCAGCAGAGTGGGTGTTCCTGGGGGCATCCCTTCTTCAGCGAGGTAGCAGGGCAAGGGAGTGTCCCAGGCCTCCCACTTCCTTGCTGAGCTATACAAAGCAGCCGACCGGGGTCCTCGAGTCTTGTCTTCATCGGGGAGCAAGCCCAGTGTGGCCCTGGAGGCCTGGGGACGGCATCCTGGTTGTTTCATCACAACACAGCAGCGGGGATCGCAGCGCTGTAAGGCGAGTGCTGCAGGGAGCGTGTGTCCTGCGTCTGGCGGAGTTGCTCCTCTGCAGGCCCGCTCACCTGTGAGAAGCTCGCTCCATTCCTGAAGGCCCTCATGGCCCACGCCCCTCCCGAAGGTCTCGCCACTGCACACCTGCAGGATACGAATGTGGGGCTAGGTTTCCAGCACATGCACTTTGGGGATCCGTTCAAGCCGCAGCAAAGCCAAAGGGCAAAGGGAGAGGACAGCTGTCTAACACGGAGCAGCCACTAGGGATAGCCTGGCTGGAGCTGCCAGGCAAGGGACCCAGCAGAGGGCACAGTGATGCCTAGCTCCTGCTGGTGCCCCCACTGGCTGGTACCACCCAGAAAGCAGAGCACATGGGACATCCGGAGACTCCCAGCCACACAGCAGTGTGGACAAAGCTGCAAAGAGTCCTAAGGGGCTGACCGACAACATCTTGGACCAAATGTCCCCTCTGCATTCTCACACAGGGGTGCACAAAGTATCTCCCCTACTGAATCACCTCTGGGGGGTGCCAGCTGAGGCACACCCACAAGAATCCCTCCGTTTTACCCGTAAAAGTGCTCTTCACGGCACGAAGCAGGGGTGGTGGGAAAGACTCAAAAATGAGAACAAGCTTGTCTCCCTCATCTCTCCTGCAGCTAGTGCTGAGCTGGAATTGGGGGCTGCGGGAGGCAGGACGCTGTGCTCCTCCTGCTGGTGCCCCTCCAAACATTTCTTCCAGCCAGGTGTTGGCCCCAGGTAGCCTTGAGACAGTGGCGGTTTTCCATTATGGGGGTTGCTGGATGGGAGGGCTGCCCCCCCATGCGTCCCTTAGGGCTGCCCCTGTATGTCCCTTAGGCTGCCCCCTCCACGTCCCCTAGGGCTGCCCCTGTATGTCCCTTAGGCTGCCCCCCACGTGTCCCTTGGGCTGCCCACATAACCCTTCCGTGTCTCCCTGGGCACCCACCCTGGCTGCCCTGCTCAGTCTGGTGACATGAACCAGGTGATGTGATGTAGCGCCCCAGGCCAGGGGCTGACTCTGCGGCTAGGTTAGCAGCAGTATGCACTTCCGGGCAGTGGTCTTCTTCTGGGATCCAGCACGCTGAGATCACAGGCTGCGCAGCAGGAGCTCCGCCTGTACCTTCCTAGGTACAGCGAGCTCAAGGATACTGCTGCTTCCGGCCTTTGACTCCTACAGCTGGGAGTCAAGCCTCTGGGCGATGCCACCGAATGCTGGACACTGGCCTGGGCCTGTGCTGAATGCGACCAACAGCTGAGGGTACTGCCTCATATGTGCCACTGCCACGGAGCCTGCTGCACCGCCCTGCTGCCCTGTTACTGCTGCTCTTGAGCATGGTGTGGTGTGGGCGAGACCAGCACGTTCCACAAGTTTCTGGTATCATACAGTGTGTTTCCTGTTGGAATCCATGTTGGAAGGGCCATGACGGCTGCATAGGCCTCACTGAAGTCCAACCCCGGTGAGTCAGAGGCCGCTGAGGACAGAGTGGGCAGATCCATACCCATGCATGGCTCATCTCCTTGAAGACAGACTGCTGCCTGTCCCAAGGCAAAGGAGACCAGAGCACTGAACTCTCAGGAGGCAGGAGGCGTCCCAGCACCACGCAGCTCTGCCTGGGCAACGGCGCCATGTTGGACGTGCTTCGGAAAGTACCCAGCCACTTGCCGGAGGGGGCAGACCCAACCGTCAGCCTGCATAACTTCTGTCTCCTCCTCCAGGGCCACTTCTGGGTGTAGAGGAACAGCTGTCTGACAGCTGTAGGATCGATCCTCTTGTCCATCTAATTACTGTCAGAGAGTCTCTTATGGGGTGTCTCTTGTGAGCATTTACATGGATTTCGGATTATTCCACGTCAACCAACATTCCAAGACTTCACCCACGTTCTTTTCTCCAAGGGTTTCCTGCCTCCAAATTTGTTCTTCCCCATTTGTTGCACAGGTGAATGCTAGGGTTTAAAGATGTCCCTGAAGTTTACGTGTCTGAAACGTAATCTCCCATACAGTGGCGCTCTTGTAGGCCCTACAAGAGCTGGGCAGGTGGCAAGGGTGCTGTGTTCCTGAGTAAATGGATGGTGGTCTGTGGAATGGGCTCACTACCACGGGAGCAGGCCTGCGGTGGGTGAGACTGGCTCTCTCTTGCCATGTGATGACAAGCACAAAGGCCCCCACCAGACATGTCCCCCAGATCTGGACTTCCTGGCCTCCTGCGGGCCACACAGCTGCGCAAGTAACAGTCAGAAGCTTGGCCTGCACCGGCTGCCTACGAGCCAGGCTAGGTCCAGGTCTCCCTTCCAGGGACGCGGACTCCTGATGTGTGATCACAAGCCCTGCCCACTGCCAAGACTTACCCCAGCAGTGGCTCCGAGGCTTTCCTGGAGTGCGACCGCAGCGCTGCCCAGCTTTGCTGGTCCCGATCCCAGTTACTCCCAGGAAGCCTGGGAGCCTGTTCTAGGCAGGACGGCCCCTCTGAGCCAGCCTTCACCAGGCGGCCACGGGCTCCTCAGCACTTCCCAGGCCTTGGTGACAGGAAGGTGCTTCGGATCCTCTCTGGGAGCACACTTACGAGTGGGCAGACTGCACACCACAGGTCTCACTTCGTGAAGCGTCTGGTCTCTTCCTCTGGGGAACCCCTGGAAACTGGGGGATTCTGAGCCTCAAGCCGGGAGGCCATGGCTGAGCCCAGACATCGAGGAACGAACCAGCTCCCCATCTGTGCTCTCCCTGTGTGGGTGCACTTGCGGTGCCTTCTGTTTCTGGGCACATGCCTGTACGGGGCGCTCAGGTCCCAGCTCGGGAGGGACTTGCTGTTCCGCCCTGGGAGGTGCAGCTACGGGCATTATCAGGAGAATAAGAAGAGATGAACCCCACTCATTCCAACTTAATGACCCCTTTGAAGGACTTCTCAAGTGCTGCTGCATTTGGAAGCACTGAGGGGCTGGGCTTCAGTACCACTCAGCCCATCAGATCTCCAGTGAGTGTCCTGCACGCCACGATCCATCCCAGCAGCCGCTTCTGGAGCGCTCCGCTTGGCACTCAGAGCCAACACGTTATGCTGGCATTCCTGGTGCTAACGGCCTTAGCCTCATCTGGCCTTCTGCCTTCCCGGCCCCTGCGCTGCTCTTTCCCTTGACCACAGGCGAGCTCCTCCTGGAGAGAACAGCTAGGAGCAAGCCTTGGCAGCTTCACAGTGACGCCAGGAAATCCACCCCCTACCCAGCCCAACACTGCCTCCTGAGCTCCGTCCACTGCCATCCTTCCAAATGGCTCCCTGCCTGCTGTGGTGCCCATGTTTAATTCATTTCCTGTCTGCAGCCTGAGTGATCTTTCAGGAACTCTGCAGGCAGAATGTTCTCCTCATGCTAAGCTCTGCACTCTCTCTCCTGCGGAGGACACAGCCCCCCCCCCCCCCCCCCCCCCCCCCCCCCCCCCGCATCAGGCCAGAGCAGTGATGAGGGCTGCGAATGCCCTGGCATGGGGAGCCTGCTCACATACCCTAGATGCAGCAAATGAGATGTTGAAGTCTGCAGCAGAAAAGCGTTTTCTTGAAGATGGCCAGAAGGAGAAAGAAAAAGTGTGGGGTCTGCTTTCCTTGTGCGCTTCGAGCTTCCCTCGGCACATGTGCAGCCTGCCACTGGCCCCTCGGCCCAGCTTCCTGCACTGCCTGCCCCTCCCCACTTCAGTCAGTCCACGTTGTGGAAAGTGTGCCCCTCTGCCTGCAGATGTGACCATGCCACCTTCGTGCCAGCGCCCTTCCGCTCTCTCCTGGGGTTAAAGCCCCTGAGCAGACCCATGCTATGGAGGAAAGTGAGGGGTTAGCAGAGGCTTCACCTTTTCCTGAGGGGACTGAGAGAGGAAGTGAGAGGTGAGCTGGAGTCCACAGTGGGTGCCGGGCAGGCCAGCTGTGGGCTCTGAGCAAGAAGAGGCAGCTTGGGGTGCGGGGAGGCGCCACGGAGGAGGACTGGGCCGCGCTGCTCCTTCTAGGCTTGGGTTCGCCCCATCTGCCTGTGAGGACCCACAGCGCAACATGAATGCGCTCCTGGGTGTGGGCAGATGCCAGGTCCAGTCTCTTGGTTGACGTGGGGCCCCCTGGGTGAGGTGGGCAGTGGCCACTGACTCTCAGGAGTGGCCAGGGAGGCCAAGAAGGGTTGCTTTGGACGGTGGTCTCCTCCAAGGAGAAGCTCCCTGCATGGGCTACATTTCTCCTGAAAGTCTGTTTAGGAGGTGGCTGGGAGTCTGTGGATTGGTCCACTGGTCAAGAACCCACCAGTGTATTTGTTGCTCAAAGGCAGAGCCTGGCAGAAGGGGTGGGACCCAGGGCACACTGGACGGGGAGGGCTGTGCTCCATCCCCGCCCCTTCCTGCTGCCTGGCTGCTACCCGCAGCGGGCAGCACATCGCTCCTCTGCCAGGCTCCCTCTCCCAGGAAGTGCCCGGTGTGGGTCAGGTCGAGCCTGATGCGGTGCTGTGGGCTGGCCATGCAGATCTCCCTCCTCTGAGGGGGGCGTTTTGGATGCTTTGTGCCAGTGGCAGCAAGGTGGAGAGGAAACTGCCCTCTCAGGAGCCAGCAGCAGAGGTCGTACTGCACCTAAGGCTTCAAGCAGTGCCGGGGGGCTGCAGAACAGCCTGGTTTCCTCCACCTTGGGCAGGCAGGTGGGAGGGGAGGGGCGGAAGGGGACGGAGGGACGCTGGCCAGTCTGTCCCTCCAGGCACTAGCCGCATTTTCGGGATGAGATCTTGGATGAACAGTGGCATTCAGGACCCAGAACAGCACCTCAGGCGTTTTCCAGGTAAACGTTTTTCCTGTGAGTTGCTTATTTTGTCTAAATTGAATTCCCAGAATATTAAACATATGCGCAATCAAAGGTAGGTACAAGCCTACATTTGAAAGTCAAATAAAAAGGGTTTTTGGATTTGTATCATTTTGCATTGCCCGAGTTTCTGCTTTCATCCATAAGAATGAATAGATAAGAGTTGTGGGAGACCAAAATAATTTTCTGGATAAAGTAGAATAATGTGCAAAAACGAAGAAGAGAAAAAATCCCTCTGAAGATGAAAAGCTTTTCCCCCAAGACTCAGCTAGGAGCGACAGAATCTGCCTGTGAGTTTCCATTTTTATCACTGCCTGAGATTATTATCAAGGTGATGACAGGGCCTGCAGAGGCTGCAGAAGGGAAGAAGGAGGCGAGGGCGAGGCCGCCAGGCTCCCTTAGCCCTGGGCTGCACAGCGCTGCCAGGGCCCGGCTCTGCCTCTGCACACAGCCGACCCCAGCCGGTCTCCTCGGGCCCGCATTGCAGCCCTTCTCTGTGGAAATCAAATTTCTTTTGATAACTTAATTAATGTTTTCATATTTTATGGTGGCCAGCCAGCCCACTCAAGACCCAAGGTGCGGGGTGCTAATTCATGTTGCGCAGCTGGAAGATCCCATTTCACTTCCTCTTTCCACATTTAGAGAACAGCAGACATTTTGTAGCTTCAGGAACCCGTGATGCTTTCTCCAACGAGAGAGAATCTATTAAAGCTAATTCTCTTCTGACAAGTTGATAGTTCTCATCTCAGCTTCCCTAAAAATGCATTTATAAAAGTGCTCTTCTTGATAACATTTTTGCAAGAATTAGTCCTACTTCTTAATTACTTGTATACCTCCCCCTGTCAAATGTGATAGGTCCTAGGATCCAAGAAACAGGTTCCATGAGCTGAGACAGTGTTTGAAGGCAAGCTGCTTGGGTCCTCTGTGAACACGGAGGCCATTCTTACTGTGAGATGCAGAAGCCACAGCCAGACAGGTGCAGGTGGAACAGTGGCTCCCATGTGAACTGTGACAGAATCGCCCCCGAGGTACAAACAGAATAGCGGCCACCCCACCAGCCCGTGCGCCCCCACTGCCGCCAGCCTGTGCGCGCCCCTCCACGCCTGCGCCTCAGACAGTCATTTCCTTTTTCTCTTCACATGTTTCTGCACAGATGAGGATTCTCAGTAAACACAGGCTTGCCTTCTCTGTTCCTGCCTCTCTGGCTGTGCTCCGCTAGGTTATTGTTATTATTCACTCAGTATTGTCTGGTCATTACTCTCTTGAGGTGCAAATTGTCCCAGTGGGGCCGGAGGAATTCCTTGGTGTCAGTTTTCTGTCACTGTAACCAACAACTGCAACACCGACTCACAAGGAGAAAAGTCCTTCAGTTCACGGTTTACACGATCGCAGGCTGTGGTGTGCTGTCCCCGAAGCTTTGGGCCTGGGGTTACAGTTACCGCAGGAGCACAAGGCAAACCTGGGCTGCTTGTCCTCAGGTGGGAAGTGAGAGAAAGAGGTTGTCCACAATCGCCTGAGCCAATGTCCCAGGGACCTACGGGCCATGCCCTAAGGCCCACCCTTCACATGTTCACCGTCTCCCAGCCTTCGAAGGGCGCTCGGGCATGGAGTGCAGCACTCTGCAAGGTGGCTTCTGTCCTTCACACTTGTCCTTTTCATCTTCTTTTGAAACTGAACTTGAATGCGCTATTACTTAGAGAAAGTAAGATGTGCCCATTCTGACCATGGAGCAAGAGTGGGGATAAAAACACAGCGGCAGGACCACCACTGTGTGCCGCAGGACTGCCACCCCACATCTGCACGCCAGTTTTGGTGAGTCCCGTGCCCCACCTCCCCCTGCCCGAGGCCTGCTTTTATCATCCTCCATGGAATGACTCAACCTGCATCTTCTGCGTCTCTTATTTTTTTACTCCATGCGTTCCTGAGCTTGTCCCTCATGCTGGTGACATCATGGTTGACTCCTTGCTGTTTCTGAATCGAGCTCTGCTACTGTCGGGCCTCTGGCTTGTGTCCAGTACAGGCTTGGTGAGAATGAAGCGATGGTAGCATTGGGTACAAACGAAGCTTTGAGTGGACAGGGTTCTCTTTTATGAGGGGTAACAGCACAGGGCAGGATTCCAGGATCATATGTAAAGGGCATGGTGACTCGAAAGAGAATAAAGCCGCTTTTCTTTTTCCTTCTGCCTGTTTCTCTGCTGTGCCGAGAACCTATCATAATAGTGCCTTAGTGACTCAGATAAGCAGCGTGTGAGGCTCCTGGGGGCCGAAGCCCCAGTCCTGAGCTCCCCTGCCTGCCGGCGGAGCTTCTCTCCTTCAGGATCTGCCTCTTGCCTTTGGTAGCACTTGCATGCAACCTGGTCCACTTCCTGTCTCACAGGTAGGCTGAGCTCCCCGGCTTCCGGTTCTCTCCTGCAGGGATCTGCCCTCTCTGCTTTGCCTAGGGTGTACACCCTCCCCCTGCAGTGCGACTCCCCTGCTGTGTCTGGAAGTCTCACGGTCCCTGGTAACCCCTCCTCTCCAGGGATTCCCCCCTGGTCCCCAGTAATGACTGGAGGGACCAAGGTTTGGGGACTTCGCTTTTGCTCTTCTTATCTGTGAGAGCTGGTGACAACCGCTCTGCTGGCTTAGCAGTCCGCTCAGCCTTGCTTCGTCACTGGGAATTTGTTTCCTCTTCCTGTTTCCTGGGGCATACGTACACCCTTCACTCCGAACATTCCCCTGCCATCGCTAGCTCCCTCGGCCTCCAGGAGGCATAAAACCATACAAATTTTCTACTTCTGACAGCTTGGCCACAGTATAAAACCCTGTGGCCTATACAAAACCTTCTAACCTACTGATTCTCCAAAGTGTAAAAACCTTGTGTAATCGCACCAGCAAATGGCAAAACATCCTCCATATCCAGGCTTTCCTCTTTGAGGATGTGTCCCTCCGGCCCTCTGCCTCGCACTCCTGCCACTGTCCCCTAGCAGTACAGAGGGACCCACGCTCTCAGCTTGAACTGCTCCACCCAGGCCGCTCCCTCTCCCTCCGCCTCCTCCAGCCCTCTAGGAGCCCTTGCTCACCACTGCCCTTCCCCGGTGCAGCTCCTCAGCCTCCTCCACAGCAGTTTCCTGAGCCTCCCCCTCTCAGCCCCTCCTGCTTCCATCCACCCTGGCCTCTCACCCTACTGTTACTTAAACCAGTGACAAATCCCTGTCTAGCAATCTCCCTCAGCCAGACCAGAGGCCCCATGCCTGCCACAGCAGCCGAGGCCACAGGGGTGGCTAAAGACTCCTGCCGTCCCTCCTCCGAGCGAGCACCACCGCTTCACCTTCTGACCTCCCAACATCCAGCCCGCCCTACCTTAACACCTTTTTCCCCAACAGCAAATGCTCCCCCCTGCTGTCCGTCAAACTAGAGACCAGGCAGCAGCCCACCACACGAGCAAGCACACTACCCTTCCTAGCCAAGCCTGCCACTCACCTTTCACCCCCCCCAGCCACCTCTACAGAGACAGTAGATACCTCAGTTTCCTCAATGCTAGACTACAAGCCCAGGACTGGCACACGCCAGCACCAGCATTGTGCTGTGCCCAGTCCCAGTGCTCTGCACAGCCTGCTCACTCCTGCTCCAGAAATGAGAGGTTTTTGCCTTTTTCCAAATTCTTCTTATAAGAGATCTCTGCTAACTGACCTATAAAAGTTCTGACTAGTCTCTCATAGTTATAAACCAGAAAGGGTCATCATAATTTAACCTGTCCAGAAATACATTTGAGTGTGCTCTCACTTTGTAAAGATATCCATATGTCCTGTGTGTACTTGTTTGTTTTTATGTCATTCTGTAAATCGCTGTTACTTTTTTATTTGAGCTCTAAAATACAAAATTAAAAGCATGCTTTCTCCTGAGTTACCAGCTGGTCTAACTGATATCAAAATTAATTTATAATAAAAAATCAGTACATCAATAAAGAGCCCCCAACAATCACCTTGAAAGACAGTCGTAGTAATTTGGTCATTGGTTAAAATAAAGTTTTTTCAAAAATTAAAATACGGTTTTCTTATAAAGGATGCTCAATGTATTAAATATATTCATGCCTTTCAAATGTATGGTATTGTACAATATAAATTTTCTTTCAGATTTACCATATGCCTTTCACTTATGGTCCAGGTATTCATAATAAGAGGTGAATAATAAGAGGTTCCTGTCAGGCCAGCATGAGGTCATCGGTCATGTGTTAATTCTCTCACTAAAACTTATGTGGCATGTATCCTGTGTATGTGCCGTTACATTTAGAAATGTCAAAACAAAACAGAGATTTCAGCATCTGTTATGACCGCTATGCTACACTACTATATATGACTATTGATGTCAAGTGTTCTCTACAAAAATATGTAACTGTTGTCCATTAATGTTCTACAGGGATTTTTCTTTTTTTGTCTTTTTGAGACAGGGTCTCATTATGCAGTTCAGGTTGACCTTGAGCTCAGTTCTGTAGCACAGCCTGGTCTTGAACTAGCACCAATCCTCCTGCCTCAGCCTCCCAAGAGCTGAGATTATAGGCATGCGCCACCACACCCAGCTCTCTCCTGGGATTTAACTGTTAAAATGTCCATGGTTGATAAGAAATAACAGTTCTCTGGTTATACTTTATATTTCAAGGTATTTGATACTCAGATAAAATTCTGATAATCAAGTATATTGCTCCAAATGTACACCCAGATTCTCCTAAAAGAACAATTATTATTAATTTCTATTTTATATCCCTATCAGCTCCTGACACTCATTCCAAACTAAAAAGACAAATCTCAGCCATCAAACACCACAGGAAAACTTAATCTAACTTTCTGTGTCTTTGACAATAGAGACCAAAATTAACAATACACAGTGCCAACTTTTGGTTATGACATTCAAGACTCCCATTAAAGCAGGACCTTAACAAGGTAATGTTGAGCCTAAACAACTCTGCTGCCCAAGCCCATCCTGGATGGTTTCACGTGGAGCAAAGGATGGCACTGGGCATCCCAACAGCTCACACGGGCAGTCCTGCCTCAGGACCTCAGAGACAGTGCTCACTTCCTTAGCCAAGCCCTCGCTGCTGATCTCAAAACCCTTGACCTCAAGCCCAGCCTGCTCCTCCAGTATATAGATGACCTCCTCCTTTGCTCTGCCTCTCATGCCCTGGCCCTACACCACACAGACACTCTACTCAATCTTCTGTCAGGACGAGGTTACAGGGTACCTCCCTCCAAAGCTCAAATAGCCTTGTCAAAAGTCAAATAGCTAAGATCACTCTCACTCCCACTACTCATGCGGGTACTGGTGACTACTAAGTTTTCCTTTGTGACTTTCAGGCGCCCATCACAGAACAATGAGTTCTCTCCTTCCTTGGCCTGACTACTGTCTTCTGCCTCTGGGTTCCCAACTTTGCCTCCCTAGCACAGCCACTCATAAGACATCAAAGGGTTCCCCACATACATCCTCCTTTCACAAACTACAACAGGCCCTCCTAAGGGCCCCAGCTTTCCCTTTATCCCACCCCACTCTGTCTTTGCCCTATACACCCCCTCTCAAGGTCACAACGCAGTGGGCATTTTAAGGCATACAAAGGGACCATCCTTCCAGGCAGTAGCCTACTTTTCTAAACAACCAGACGACACACAGCTTACAGATAGACTCTGTTTCCACATACTTACAACAATAGGCACATTAACACGAGACAAAAACATTCCCTTTGAGACAATCTATCATAGGCCACTGACCTTGTCACCAAAACAAGTTCCTTGCACATCAGACGATTCCAGCCCTAAGAACTCCTCATACACAAGTCCACTTACTGTTCATAGAAGATTCTTCCATCGATACTTTTGCCTATAGCCCTCTTAGTCCTGCCACCTTATTCTGTCCCTCTGAGGTGGCCCCCAGTACAGTTGTGTCGATGTCCTGCAGATGACCGCTTCCCTTTCCTCATGTTGATATAAAAACTAAAAATCGATACTCCTCCTCTTCAACATAGTCATGATAAAATGACGCATTTAGAGCACAGACACCCTCTGCTTGCCCTCCTGAGTCCTTTAATGGTGACGTGTATCTAGAAAATGCTATCTCTTTAAACTTTGTTAAGGTTTCTCAGCCTCCCATATGAGCCATCACTAATGATAAACTTTGTCCGGAGACACCTGACACTACCTTCTACATGGGCATACACCGTCATCCCATCAACCCTTCTTGTCCCCAAGATGACGCCCCCATTCAGCAGGATGCAGTCTAAGAGACACAGTGTCCCTTTGCATAACAACCAGAAGAGGGGAATGGTAGGTTCTGGCCCCTAGCATGAATTGCTAAAATCATTGTGGTGGTCATCTAATATGGCCAGTGCCCTTAAAGCAAAGGCCTGCACTCCCAGGACCACCCCCCTTTTTCTCCACCTCAGCCCAGGACATAATTTACTTTCACTCTTCCTGCCACCTCAGGGAAGATCCTCAATCAGCCCCCTCAGATATATCTAAACATGCCCTCCAAACTCCACCCCTGGCAAAGGCCATAAAAGCCTCAGCCTCCCGTTGTCTAATCCGGAGACTTCCTTATCTTCCTTACATTCTCTCCATGTCCTCAAAGAAAATAAAGCCCCTTTCCCTCTCTTCCTTCTGCCTCTTTCTCTGCTGTAATAAGAACCTATCAATAAGATGAAAATTTGCCCTCTTCAAGATTAATGCCTTCCTCTGGGAGAGATCCTGTCAAGAGGGTGAAGAGACAAGCTCCAGAGAGATGCTTTCACACCATGCACCTGGCAAAGGAGTAGTACTTACAATACCTAAAGAAGTCCTGACACCAAGCAGCATAGGGAAGAAATCCACTTGGAAAATGGGCCAAAGACAAGAGCAGAATCGTAATGTGCCGGCACCACAGAGCTCACACAGATGCCCCCAGGATACGGAAGGATGCCCAAGAGCATCTCCCACGGGGCGAAGCAGATCAAGGTGCACCGAGCCTTCACCTTCCCAAATGGCCGTAGGGCACCCTCGGGACCCCAGCACAGGCTGCCGAGGCTGTGTTTCAGCTGTGTTCCCTGTTGCAGTACCTGACCCGTGCGACTTAATAGGGAAGAGGGTTAGTTTGGCTCCCAGTCTGTAGAGGCTTCAGCCTGAGGCTGGCTGGGGGTGGGTGTGGGGTGCTCCCAGCACTGCAACAGGAAGCAGGAGAGCGCCAAGGGGAGGGGCACCTCCTTCTGGCCCACAGGTATAGCATGCCCATAACCCAAGAAGCTTTCAAAGGCCTCATCTGTGAGGACGTGTGGCATGCAGGGACAGTGGCTAGAAGCTGTGGAAGGACCTTAACGGTGCTGCCACTGTGGCAAAGCGAGCCATGAGACTTCTGGGTCGCTGAGCAGCCCCTTCTCACAGTTATCCCCAGGAAATAAAGACTGATGACCAGCACTCCACAGAACCGTGCTCGGAATGCTTGGGGAAGATGGGCTGGTTGTAAGTGTAGAGTAAAAAATATTTTTACTTAGGTAGAAAATATAGGCACATTCATCAGTGCTCACGAGAATGCCTTCCTGTACTTAACAAGGCAGTACCAGAAATGCCTTTTATGGCATTCTTTCCTGCTCTGCAGAGAACACCAATGAGGAGCAGTAGAGACAAGTGCTTATGGCATGAGAGACGAAGCTTTCTGCTGAGTGAGATGCCAAGCGGGCCTCCCTGCCCCTGAAGTGCCTTTGCTCACGTGAAGCCTCTCAAGTGTGAAGGCAGGGACTGGAAGCAGCCACCTCCTTCGACAACCTCCGGGGCCTCTCAGCAGCAGGCGAATCTCTAGAAATGATCGCTTGGCCATGTCTGTGCCTCTCTTACCGGGAAAACCTGTCAGCTTGTGTGTGGCTCGCACTAGTGTCTACTTCCTGTGCCAACTCTGGTAGTGGCTGGAAAAGCAGGCATTTGTTCCGCTTGGATGGCGCCACGTGCACAGACACCGTAGCCTGGGGTGAGCGAAAGCCGCCTGTGAGCCCAGAGCCCCACACGCAGCGCTGGGCTGTGGGACCTCACAGGACAGTGCCGGGCCACACTGAGCAGGGAGGAGAAGGATCAGCATACCCTGGCCTAGGCCCTCCTTCCTGAAGTGGGGTGTACTTCCAAGCTGTGCCAGAGACTGCACACGTACAACTTACCCATGCCAGGCAGTGGCCAAGAATCATTGTACATGAACTACTTTACTGTTCAGCCCATATTACAGGTCAAGACAGTGAGGCCCAGGGAAACAAATGGGAGGCAGAGTTAGGACCCAGGCTAAGCTGGGGGACCCAGGCTCAGGCCAAGCTGGGGGACCCAGGCTCAGGCTAAGCTGGGGGACCCAGGCTCAGGCCACGTTGCCCGCAGCTGAGTGAAAGTATGGGTGACGGAGATACAGGATATGTGTGCAGCTGAGCAGGGCAGCAAGCTTGTCCCTGGGGCCTTGCGGTAGGGGTAAGATCCCAACCCAGGAGGCCGGTGGCCTCTGCAAGCCACATCTGGCCCCACTGCTGGCTGGAACATGTCGTGACATCCCTGCCACTGCACTGCAGTACAGACACACTGGGTCAGAGGCAGGAAGCCAGCTTGCAGCGCATGAGCGACCGGGGCTGCCTCCCCACCTGGGAGCAGGGAATGCAAATTCCCAATGCCCACAGCACGTGGCGAGCCTGGCCCATAGCTCTGGGTCCTGTGAGGTAGGACAGAAGGCCTGGCCCACAGAAAGGGGCTAGAGGGGGATTCTGGTGACCCCAACACCAGTGTCTCACTTGCCCAAACACTGCCAACCAACGAGTTGTGGTTGGAGTTCACCCAGTTTGGTATGAGGTGTCTAGCAGAGCAGTTTCACTTCTTGCCTATGAATCCATGAACAGACGTGTGGATCGAGCCAGGGTGGCATCTGTGCACCACAGACAACTGTTCTGCCATGAAGCAGGGTCAATGTGAGTCAATCGTGGGCAAATGGACGCACCTTGAGGCCATAATGCGAAGCGAAATAAGTCAGATCCACAGGCTTAAATGCCACCTGATCTCTCTTGGATAAGCAACCCAAAATATAAATCATCTTTTAAAGAAATAAAATGGGAGATAGAGAATGGGAAACAAAAAGATAGACCTTTTGCAAATAGGAAAGGAAGAGGAAGTGGGTGGCCGGCGAGGGAGGGAAAGGTAATACAAAGAGCTCAGGGGAGTCAGGACTTTCCCTGACTCCGGGGATGGGTGGAAGCGTACCGTGCTGTACGCGCCACCTGCACAGGCGAGTGGGGCTGGCAGACCGAGGCAAGCTCTTCTCAGTGGCAGGATGACATGGTGTAACTGTCTGTGTTTGCCACACAGGAGGCCGGGGTGAGGGGCCCACGGAATGCACTGCGCAGGCGGGCACTGACTCTGAGGGCCCTCATGGCAGCACTTCAGTGTCTGCTGACTGCTCAGTGTGGGCAATGGGGTGACTGTTTCCAACAGCCCCCATCTAGAGAGGCGATGGTTTGGGGACCAGGTCACCTCGGGTGTGCTTAGACCCCTCCTTTTCCTCTGGACCGCTTCCTCTAAGGCTGCCCTGTGACTAGGAGGTGCTGCGTAGGTGTCGCAGCAAGCACGGTGTTAAGATGTCTTGAGGTGACCACAGTGACAGTAGTCGGACAGTCTGCTGCTGGCACAGCTGAGGAGGGGGAGCAGAGGGGGAGCTGCCTCCGTCCCACTGTCACTCAGGCAGGGTATAGTTCTAACACATGTGTCTTGGTGCTCTACGCCTGCCCTGGACGGGGACGCCCATAAGCAGTCATTCAAGGAACACAAGTGCGAGCAAGAGCGTGCTCTGGCATGACGTGCACAGGATCCTGCTGTGTTGGGCCATGGGGCACCCTCAGCTGTGGAGCCTGTCCCTGCCACTGTCCTATGGTGGACAAGAGCCAGGCCTGGGGTCAGGGGAGAGCAGGCCAGACGTGGAGGCTGATTACACTGCAGGCCCAGAAAGTACAGAGTGCCGTGAGTGTGCAGCTTGGGAAGCAGCTGGTTGTGAGTTCAAGGCTAGCCTCGGATGCGCAGTGAGTCTGTCTCAATAATAAGTAAGCTAGAGCTGCAACAGATCCTTGAGGCCCTGAGCACCTGAGTGGCTCTGTCAACAACGTGGAAATCCTGGGCTTTTTTGTGGAAATATTACATAAATTTACTTGTAGCCACTTTAAGTGTACAGCTGTGGCATCGGCACAGTCTTGCTGTGTTTATCTCCCCAACAGAGGTCTGTGCCCTTACATAAGAATTCCCTCCCATACCAGCTCTACTTCCTGTGGCTATGAACTGTCCACTGTGGGTCCCTCCTGTTAACACGTCACATGGTTTGTCTCCAGCAGACGGGCTCCTCTCAGCACAGCATCCTTGAGGCCCGCAGTGTGTAGCAGGGGTTGAGGCTCCTCGCCTGCTGAGGCCTCTCCCATGGAGGCACCTGCTCCTCCCCCTCCCCCCTGTACTGTGGCCTCCCCTTTGGCAATAGTGGGCAGTGTGGCCGGGACACAGAGGTAGAAGCCTATGCTGTCTGCTTAGTAAGCATGCTGGGAAGACTGGGCGCAGAATGAACCAGATCCCACATAGTGGGCCCCGTTTCTCCCCACGTACAAAAATGAACTCAAAGCAGATGAAAGACCTAAGCCTACGACCTGTGACCGAAAGACTGCCAGAAGCGTATCCAGGGAAGCCCTTCAAGCTGGCAGAAGAAGCAGCGGGCTTGAGAGGCCACGAGCACAGAAGCCAAGATAGACGCATTGGGGCCTTGTCAACTGAAAGCTTCTGTACAGCAAAGGAAACAGGCACAGAGCACCAGCAACCTGCACAGAGCGAAGAGCCTTTGCAAGCCTTCATTCATCAAAAGATTGACGCCCCCAAATACAGGGGGCTCGAAAACTCAACGGAAAATATCCAGTTTATAAAATGGACAGGGCCAGACACAGGGGACATGATTGGAATACCACTGACTCAGGAGGACCGAAAGGTCAACCCAGCCGGGTAACATAGAAACTCTGAGAGCCTGTTTCAAAACTTAAAAAAGGGCTGTGCTGTAGGCCAGCCTAAGGCCCTGAGTTCAATCTCTAGCATGGTTAAAAAAAAAAAAAAAGGCAGGATAGGGTTGGGGATTTGGTGATGGAAGATTTTCCTCATACGTGCAGGGCCCTAGGTTTAACCTGCAGCACTGCAAAAACAGACACAGTGTTGAGCCAGGTGAATAGCCTCAGCAGGTATTTCTCAAAAGAAGACATGCAGAAGCCAACAAGCAGATGAGGAAAATGTCCAGCATGACACGTCAAGGGGAAACGCAAGCCACCATCGGTCACAAGGCTGGTCACCCTACTGAAGGGGTGCTCTTACACACTGTTGGTGGGAATGGAAACCAGCATGGCCGCTAAGGCAGACAGTATGGAGGATGCTCAAATAACTACAAATCTTGAATCTGGCGAGCCCACAATGGGGATCCACTCGAGGGAAGGATCAGTGGGTCACAGAGACGCCCAAAGGCCCATGTTCATCGCAGCACCATTTGTGGTAGCCACGGAGTGAACCAACCAAGGTGCCTATCGGCAGAGGAATGCTTAAAGAGGAAAAGACGAAGACAGTGTGGTGTGTGCGTTCACACACGTGCACATGTGAACAGGTAGAAGTCGTGGTGTTTGTGGCAGTGTGGATGAGGCTGTGGACCAACAGACCCTGCATGTCCTTACCTGTGTGTGGCAGTTAATAAGGTCGGCTCGGTGCAGAAGGGCGAGCAATGGTCACCAGAGGCCAGGAATTGGGGCCGTGAGACAGAGAGGAGGTAGGGTAACGGGCTAACAGGTACCGGGGTGCAGCTAGGCAGAAGGAATCGAACTGACGTCCACAGCACCTTCCGCTGGCTGCTGTTTACACGCATT
Organism: Myocastor coypus; assembly: GCA_004027025.1. NCBI lineage: Eukaryota > Metazoa > Chordata > Mammalia > Rodentia > Myocastoridae > Myocastor > Myocastor coypus. The sequence goes on along the minus strand of PVJA010006674.1, from coordinate 18,433 downwards.
TCTTATATAGTTCACAAAAAACTAGATGAGTCTGAAGGCTTGCAGCTCCAAGCGACAGTGAGCACCGGAGATACAGATGCTAACCGCCAGTTTCAACCTTACACGTAGGCATCAGATTGTCACAGCACTCCATCTACATGGGCACGGTTGTGCAGTCATCATCATAAATTGAACCATGTCTTAAAAATCTGCTCAGACTGCAGCATCATCCATTGGATAGCGACTGGAAAATTCCTTTAGCAACATTTCCGGGAGTGGGTGAGAATGTAAACTAGTACAGGCACCCTCGAAATCAACACAGGATTCCTCCAGAACTGCAGCTACCCGAGGACCCAGCCACACGCGCTGCCGGGCCCGGGCCCGAGGGGCTTCCACCATGCCCAAGGGAGAGCTGCGTTCCCGTGGTCCCCGGGGCACAGCGCACATCAGCCATTACGGAGTCAGCCTGGGCATCACCAGCGGACGGCAGTGTGTGCCTCATGTCAGTGTCGCTCAGCTACCAGAAAGATGCCACCAGGCCAGCAGCAGGAAAGTGGATGGAACCGGGACCACCACGTAAGCAGAAAGAGCCAGACTCCTCCCAAGTGTGAGGCCTGGAGCTGCAGCGAGGACTTGAAGGTAGACGGGGAACCCCTGGGGAGGGTGAAGGAGCTAGGGGAGGGGGAGCTGCTGATGTGTGGCCTGTGCTCATGGCAAGGCCACAGAGAGGCCCACCAGGTGGACTCTCGTGTAGTGACAGAATATAAAATAATGAGAAAAAACCACCAGACCTCTGTGGTGCTGTAGAGGTGCGGACGGACAAAGTAGCCAGCACATGGCGTATTCTTGGGGTGCTATGGCTCCCCGATGCACCTGCCATCCTTGCCTCCTTTCATGCAGGGGAGACAAGAAGAAGCTGGGGTCCAGGGGCCTTCACACTTGCCTGGCCACACTGCCTGTCCTTGGGACCATGAGGGACAAGCACAGTGCAGGAGAAATCCAGCAGGAGCTGGAGAATGGAAGAGGTCAGGTGGCCTGACGGCAGAGCTGAGACTTGGAAGATCTTCAGGGTGGACAAGCCCCAGCTGTAGCCATGGACACGAGGCCCTGGGCTCACAGGTGGACTTGAAGGTGACCACTGGATGTGGGTGGGTGTCTCGGGCTGTGCTTCCTCATCTCTGGGCCCCCATAGCCAAAGGATGAGAGGTTTAACTGGCTCATTCCAGCAGCATCATGGCACAGGGGCAGAGCACAGCAGCTTGGTTGATGGCGGCCAGCATCTAGGAGGCTAAGGCAGAAGGTCTCCAAGGTGAAGGCCAGCATGGGTTACATGGTAAGTTGAAGGCCAGCCTGAACACTAGCCAGACCTTGTCTACACACACACACACACACACACACACACACACACACACAGGTCGTGGGCACAGCCCGCAGCCTTGCCCCTATGCTGCTCACCTTGCCAAGCCCCTATTCTGGGAGGCACTGCTGCTTAGGGCTTGGCCACTGAGGAGGGCATGGTCAGGGCTGGGAGGGAGACAGTGGCAGGGTGAGAGGACGTGGGTGCTGAGGTGGAAGATTTCTGCAAGTATCTTCTTCCTGGGAGACACCAGCTGAGGTGGACTTGGGCGGGCACTACAGGTGATGGTCTTCACCTTCACCTTCCTGGCCTTCACCTTAGGAAGAGCCGGATGCAGGAGCCAGCCAGCTGCATGGAGGGAACTAGGAAGCTGTGGTACAGGAGTGGACACTGATCTTAAAAGGAGAATCTGCAGTTCTGAAACTGTGATCCTTGGTCAGGGTGGTCAGTGGCCAAAGCCAGGGTGGCACTGCTCTGAGGTAGCAGTGCCAGGCAGATGTCCCCACAGAGCCCTTTGAGTGTGGCTGCAGTGGCCACTGTGTGGACCCCATTTTGGTTCTGATGGTTCCACACTTCCTCTGCCCTGAAGTGGACATCTGAGACAGTGTGCCTGGAAGCAAGAGGAGACGCGTAGCTAGTGGGCTACCTGCTAGAGGCCAGTGGCATCCTGCCTGTGCCCAGGTGCAGAGCAGAACAGGAACATGTATGTGCGGGTCATGCTCAGTGCTGCTGGGGTGTGGTGAGGCTGGAAATGGCAGAGCTCTGGAAAGCCATGTGTTGGTGAAGTTGTCGTTGGTGCCCAGGGTATTGCTAAGCCCGGTGCTGGGAATTCAGTTGTGAGGTTTGAACTCACTGTCCAAGAAGGGTCCCAAGAAGCAAACAGCTGACTGAGGGCCACACATGGCTCTGGGCTCTGTGGCCCCAGGGCTCTCTCCAGCAGGCCAGAATCTGCTCAAAGGACTTCAGCCTAGGGCTCCTGTAAATGTCACCCAGTCAGGAGTGGGCCACCCCTCCTCATTTACATAGCAACCAATCAGCTGCGCACACTTGCTTTTCCTTCCCAGGGGCAGGACTTCCTGCATGCCTGACCTACCTAGGTTTCTCCCGTGCTCCCTTGGGAGCGAAGGGAGGCTTTCCGCTTGAGGCTTTGCAAGTTTGTCTTCCTTTCCTTCTTTCTTTCCTACCAGAGCCTCCCCTTTTCTTGAATCCTTTTCTAGGGAATATCAGGGACACAATCTAAGGATAAATAAAAGAAAATGTATACGTACAAACATGCTTAGGGCACAGTATTTATAGTATTCTTTTTACAAAGCACATGTGACTAATGGTATGGAAACCAGTTAAGTAAATTATGGAATACATGCTCAAAGGGTAGGACATTATGAGGTCATTAACACTGTTAATTCCAAAGTGTATAGCTACGGAGGAACACCGCTGTAATGTAAGCGGAAGCCTGATGTGTACTGGGATGGGCGCTCTAGGGTGCGCCTGCGCACTGAAGCGCCCCAGAGAACCGTGGAACACTAGTGCAGAGAATGGTGAGATTAGGGCGATCTCTCTCCACCTGCTAAGGTCCTTTTGAATCCTAATGCTACAGTTCAGGCCACGATGACAACAAAGTGGTCTTCTGTCTTCCTAGTTGTTACCCAACTTCAAGCAGGACAGCACTGAAGGTGTCTCCTCTGTACTCTTGAGAACTGAGGCCGCGTAAGACGATTTTGTGGGTGCAGCCATTTCTCTAGAATCTCCTCACCCCTAGGCTGAGCTTTGAGTGTTGATGGGCGGGGCACTGCTGCCTGCAGCTATGGTCACCACTGCACGGTGCATTTGCTCATGAAAGGAGGGTACAGGGTCCATGGGTGAGCCTGGAGGCCATCCGGGTCGAGGGAAGACTGGTGTGGTAACAGGCACGGGACAGATGTTGCATCGCCTACCACAAGAGGTGTTACTCTCCTACGGGTGACTGGTGGCCACAGGAGGTTGGACAGTGGAAGGGGGAAGCGGGGTACGACAGGCAAGACCACAGGCAGGGGCTGGGAGGGAGCCCCATGTGCTGCCGCGGCAGGGGGCCAGGGCAGGGGGCTGCTCTGGCCGGCGAGGTCTGGTTTGTACACGAGATGAGCTGCCCTCCTGGTGGAGCCACCGCAGGCTGTGAGACTCCATGGCCCTCTTGCCCCTGGCGCAGGGGACTGCAGGTGAAGCTCGGCCCTTTGGTCTGTCTCTTCATACTGCTCTTCATCTACTTGGAGCCGCTCCTCCTGTCTTCACACTAACACAAAGCTTATTCATGGTTCACAACACCGACAAAATATGCTCTGAAAAGACCACTTCATGTTGCTCTGCACAGGTGCAGGGTGGCTTGGGATGGCATCGGTGGGGACCAGGTGCCCACCGGGGGACGTTTCCCTGCTGCTCTTCTCTCACAATTTACCTTCCACTAAAAAGAATCCATTTAGGTTCAATGCAAGCATAAGAATAAAAATAATCAGAATCTAGACCTTCATCTATAAGAGGTGGGTTTGAAAAGATAATATGCCTGGTGTTCTCTAGAGGCATTAAAATACACAGGGATCATGTCATGGGTCCAGGAAGGAAGGGTGGTTATCTTGTCCCTTTGCATCTAGTTGCTTATTCGGTTGTGCACTGCTCCATCTTGTGGTTAAATGAGGGAACTGATCTCGAGGTTAGAGATCTCGAGCTACAGGGGAAGGCAGTGAGCCTCAGGCCTCGCCCATGGGTTACAGTGTGCCCAGTGATGCCGAAACCACAGACAGTATGGAGCCCGCCATGCACACTTATGCGTACACACTCACCATGAAGTCTAATTTATAAAGTAGGCACAGGAAGAGATTGACAGCGACACACAGAACCACAGTGACAACACACTGCACTAGAAGTGCATGAAGGTGATAAGCATCTTGCTTTTATCTTTTCTCTTAAAGGAAGTGTGGACAGGGCCAGCACCCATGCTCTTCTGCGTGGGGCCATCACTGAGTAAAGGAAGGGCTCCAGGCACACAGCCCTGCCCCACCCTGCAGCCATGCTGGTGACTGAGAGGGCATCCAGGGAGCTCGTGAGCAGGCGGAAAACATGGGTGCATTCGAGGGACCAAGGGGACTCGGGTGCAGCCAGGACCTGGAGGCTTAGGGCAAGGTTTCCTGCTGCCACTCAGTAAGGCATACAAATCAAAACTCCTGAACTATTTATCGTTCGAATTTTCACTTAGTATTTTTGGACTATTGCTGACCTCAGGCAATGAAATCTGAAAAGTGAAACCTCTGATAAGGGGGACTACCACATCCTCTCCTCCCCAAAGTTCAGAGCATTCAAACTGCCAACCCCATAGAAATTGTGACAAACTTTCAAGGCTCTAACCACAGCACAGTGTCAGGGTGCACACTTATATCCCAGCATCCTGGGCAGCTGAGGCTGCAGGATGCTGTGTTCAAATGCAGGCCAGGCAACATAGCACATTAATGAGACCCTGTCTATTAAAAGAGGACTAAGATATTGCTCAGACTAAAGGTCCTGGATTCAATGCTCAGTGCAAATAATCTAACCAAATGGGAAGAGAGAAGTAAAAGTTATCTGTAATCTCATAATCCACATGTATTTTATTTATTTATGCTTTGAGACACTGGGTTATCGAACTCAGGACCTTGCACTTGCCAGGCTTATGCTGCTGAGCTACCTCCCGGCCCTCCACATGTATTTTAGATGTCAACTGCAGACATATACTGCAGGCCCACTCATGCACAGCAGGCAGGTTCCACTCCCCTTCAGATACAGCCCCGTCCCGGCTCGACTGAGGCATGCACTGCGGCTGGGCCACTTCAGATCTATCCAGCAGGCTGAACAGAAGACAGTGTTTTTAAAGCACCTGGGGCGACCACAGCCTTCCTGACCTGTGAAACAGTAGGAGCAGTTGCTAGGGGCCGTGCCCAGAGAGACCCAGAAAGCCAGACTCAAGATTTTCATGGAAAGATAGGCTGAGCTAGAATTGTCTCCCCTCGCACGGGTGCGCTCTTTACTTTATACGCTGCCTGCCTGCAATCGGGTCTGGCTCATGACAGTGGCTCCAAGGGTTCCTGAACTGCCCTCACTTGAGTGAGCTGTGTGACAGCGCTAGCTGGGAATGCATGCTCTCAGGCCTGCTCCCAGTATCTGAGCATGGGGGGACGGGCACAGGGCAGGCATGTCTGTCGGGGAGACCTTCACAGGAGGGCCCCCCACACTGCTCGGCACCCTCTCCTTGTAAGGCAATATTCATTCCTTTCCACCTGCGATGTCAACACCTGGGTGCTCCTGGTACTCTGGATGGGGTAGCCGGGAGGGGACACACACATTTCGGCTAAATCAAGTCACTGTTACCAGATTTCGGTTTAAACCAACCCGCCTCTCCGGTCCAGCACCCTGGCTGCTGGCACCCTCCGCTGTGGCCTGGTGTGCCCGGACTGCCCGTCTCGCAGCTTCCACGGGAGCCCCAGCATCTCTCAGGGCCAGGCCAGGCCAGGCCCACTGGATGCCCCAGGGAGCGCTGCTCACAGCCGAGCCATAGTGCTAAGGAGCACCAGGGGGCCGGGCTGTGCCTTCACCCCCCACCCCCATGGCTTCTGCGGCTGCTCCTCCTCCTCTGGGCTCAGTGGCGTGTGCAGCACGCTGCCCAGCGCCTCAGTTCTGGCCTCGCCACGCAGCAGACAGCTCTAGCCCAAGTGAGCTGCAGGTTTGCCCCTCCCCACCTCTTCTCTCCCGCTGGTGCCAAGGCACGCCTGAGCAGGGAGCACTACGTGGGGTTTTGAGTTAGTTTATCAGACGACTGTTGATCTGTTTGTTTCCCTGCTGCAAAGCAGGCCCCTGAGGGCGGGACCTTGGGCCTGCTCCCAAAACACTGAGCACTGGCTGGGGCTGCAGATGATGACCAAGTGCTTCCGGCAGATGACAGACGCAAGTGCCAGTCAGGGAGCATGTGGAGAGGAGCCACGGAGGTGCAGAGCTCTGCACGGCTCCGGCCTGCCTCACCGCCTGTGGAGGGAAGTGGGGGGGGTGACTGGCAGCCCCTGCACCACTGGTGATCTGCTGTGTTCCAGCGGGGCTCCTTTCCACCTAGGACCTTGGGCCCTGAGCACCCTGCTTGGCTCCATGCAGCCAGGGAGCATGGCTATGAGAAGCTCGAGTGAGCTGCTTGTGTGTGGGGTAAGAGCCTTGCTGAGTGGTTTGCACCAGAAGCATCTCTGCTGCCGCCTGTCCTCACCCCGACCGCTGTTCACTTGGTTTTAATCTCTGGTGAAACATAACGCACAGGGCCAGTTCAGCTCTCTTGATGGGAAGCACTGTATGCAGAGTGAGTTCTTCCAAGCATCAGGCAGATGTGTACGTCCAAGTCTTCGAAGGGCTGGGCAGGGACAGGACACCAAGGGAGTGCAGCCCCTGCCTTGGCTGGGCTCTAGGTGAGCAGGAGGAATGTAGAGGCAACGCACCAGGCCTTGACGGTGCATGAAAGACGTGTGTGTATGTGCAGGCGCAGAATGTGGGCTCCAGCCAGGGAAGCGAGAGACTGGCATACAGTGGGTGCACTGGGGATCAACCTCTGGGTGGCTGGAGACAGGCTGGGCCAGAGCCCAGAAGCTGGCTCAGATGGGATTCAGGCCATGTCCTGCAGGCCTGAAGTGATAGCTTCCACCACAAGACAGTGCAGAAACAATGGGGTGGGGTGCACAGCTGTTTGTGTAACCTGCAGTCAGGATGAGGTGGGCTTTCCAAGGCACCCCTCCCCATTGCCTTCTGAGGAACGCTGGACCCAGAGCCTCTCTGACACCCTGCTCCAGCTGAAAGGTGTCGGGCTATTGCGACCTAGAACTGACGCGGTCCTGACGGCCGGCTTCCTGTATTCCACAGTGCTTGGAAACTGTCTCTCCTTGCTACTTCCTCCTTCACTGCAGATAAACAATGTTGGGCGGTTACGAGCCAGGAATTCAGCTGGTGCCGGAGTGCTGCCCGGGGACCGCTGGGCCCTGAGCAACGACGCATGCTTTGTGCAGTTGGAGGGCTGAGGCTCGAGACAGAGATGGAGATGAGGCGAATCCCCACTCCTGACCTGCAGAGAAGCCCTCGCCCTGGGCGGCTGGCTCCCTGGAGAGCTTTCAATCTTCCTCGGGAGAAGTGTGCAGAAAATGAGAGGGAATGAACCTCATTCTCCTGCAGTTATCACAAAAAGCCCAAGTGGTCCTAGCTTCTGTTACAGCGTAAGGAGCATTGCAGAATGAGAAGCGGCTTCAAAGCTGAGCCTTGCGGGCATCTCACGCTCTGTGGGGCATGTGCGTGCACGGCCACACGTCCTTCACAGCTCACAGGTGTCTCGGGAGGCCCGAGAACCGTTCTCAGAATGTGACCATTGCAGGAGGAGGCGCGCTGTCTCTGAGACACACAGGAAGACAGAACCCAAGTGACCAGGCCAAGGCTGATGCCAGTAGGGGTGTTAAGTAGGTGCCTGCTGGACAGAGGCTGGGGTACAGGGACAGGTGGTGCCCACACAGGAGCCCTTTACCCACTAGGGGGCATGGCCAGCCCTGGGAGGGCCAAAATGTCAGAGCAGCAGGACCCTGGTCAGCACAGGCTTTTGTGCATGAATGTCACAGGTTTAAGTTTCCTCCAGTGTTAGTGAAAACAGTCTGGTAATGGGCCTCCATTTCTGGATATCATGTCAATTGATTATTTAGTTGAAGGCTAGCCCATGTTGAAGGAAAAGCTATACAATGCTATGACAAATTCTTTGTTTAATTATATATATATATATAATTTTGAGCGTCAGTAGTCATTTGTACTTCCTGTGAAATGACAGCACACTAGTCATCTTTCCTGGGATGGAACAAAAACCTGACACACACAATTTCAGGGAGGTTTGCCCGGGCTCCTGGCTCCAAGCCCACGGCTTGCTGATGAGGCAGAACCAGCATGAAGGGAGTGGTGGAGCAAAGCTGCCCACGGCGTGCTAGCTCAGAGGCACGGCACGGGGAGCAGCACCAGGGTGCGTGGACTAGGTCGTCCCTGGAGCTGGCCTCCGGGACCCATCTGGGCACACCCTGTGTGCTCTGCTCTCATGGGCAGCTCTGGAAGCCACTCCAGCTGACACTCAAGGTTAACTACCAGCAAACCATGCTGGTAGGGTTTTGCTCACAGCAATGAGGGTTGATAGTTTTTACAGCTTGGTGTTAACAATTACTTGCAACTTTTAGTGATGAGTATATTGTCTATGGGATTTTGGGGGGATATAGTGGAGATTAGCCCAGAGCCTCTGGGCTGAGTTGCACCCACAGGCCTGTCCCTTTAAACAGAAAAGTTGGAGACAGATTCTTGCTAAGCTGTTCAGGAAGACCAGACTTTCCAATCTTCCCAAACGGTTGGAGGCCGGGTGTCCTTGGGGCCTTGAGGCTCCTGGAGCGGCCTGACCCACGCCACACAGACGCAGAGCTCCAACAGGAGGCTCACAGACCACAGAACTTGGCCATCTCTTTTTCAAGCTTTTATTCAGAGGAGTCCACATGTGCTGTGCACCGTGAGCACGTCCCACCTGGGAGCTTGCAGACAGGGCACATCTCCATTCTTCTGTGTCCCCTCTTCCCTTCCCTCCTAAACTCAGACAAGTGTGTGCTCTGCTGAACTCAGTAGCATCCCACAGACAGGTCGCCAAGCTCACAAGGGTCCACTGCATAGGTTCATGTGTGCACCCGTTGGCCACATACTGTCCCCAGGTAAGCTGTTCACTTGGCTGTAAAGGAGCTCACAACAGACCGCACCTGCACTGGACATTCAGACCCCCTATACCTCAGCCCTCCCATGCACCCCACTGTCACTTTGTCCTGCCCGTGGCAGCTGCCCCTGTGGGCCCATGTTACCCATCGGGCTCTGTGTGCCACATGCAGGCAGGGTTCATCTTTCTGATAAGGTCTCCTTAGGGTCCTGGGGGGTGGTGTCTGGACCCAGGCCAGAAACTGCAGAGCTCCAGGCTGAGCCAGCACTCAGGGCATCTCCATACACCTGCTCATTTAAACAAGAACACTTGGAGAATAAAAAAAAGGGGACTACACTGTGCTGACAGTGGGGTACAGGAGGGCTGGGACAATCACCACACATGATGTATCCCTGCAGCTTACAGTGGGTCCCTCCACCCTGTCCAGAAGCCCCTTCTGACATAAGTCACACGGGTCATATGTCCTTACAATACTAAGGTCCTGCTTGCCCAGTGGAGTGGATACATGAAGGGTAGCTATAGGTGTGTAATAAATGCTGCCTACTCAATGTTCTACCATCCAGGAAGACTTGGCCTCAATTCTGCTCTCCCTTCTGGCCTCCTGACCATGCTGAAGGTTGCTCCCATCATGTGGGTGTCTTGTTGGCATTGTGACACAGTGGCCAGGGCACCGGCTCTGTGTGGAACCCCAGGCTACAGGGGCAGGGGGCTACCCTAGGTGACGGTGGGCAAGGGCTCAGGTTCCAGGCTCTGCCCCTCAGCAAGGCTGGGACGGAAGGTGTTCTTCCGTGGCTGCTTTCTGTCTTGGAGCGGGCTCGGCTGGACCCCAGGCTCCTACAGGCTAAGGGCAGGCTGATGAGTTTGGCTTAGTGCTGGCTAGGGTTAAGGTGAGTGCTACAGCGACCCTTGGGCAGGCAGCCTGTCCGAGATGTAAGAGACATCTCTCCCCTCTCCCTGCTGCTTTTGCTGAACTACTGGCCTCCGCATGTGCCACCCTGCCATGGAGCCAGCTGATAGGACTGAAACCTCTGCAAACTGGGCCCTAAGTAAACCTTCCCTCCCTTAACTTCGGGTGTTAGGCATTTTGTCCCAGCAGCAAGAGAAGGAACTAGGATGCCCTCACACATGCGCAGCAGAAAGCCCTGCGGCTTGGCCTCTTGCTTCTGCCTCACATAGGCAACCAGTGCCACATGGTGGCGTTGCTGAGGCTCTGCTGTGCTCCTGTCACACACCTGCTGAGGCTTTCCAGGTAACAGCCGAAGTGTGGATCACAGCCTGATGGCCGAACCTGGATGGCACAGAGGAGCTCTGCCAAGGGCAGCTGGGCTGTGGAGTAAGGCACAGCCTTAGAGACTCGGCCTGCTTCTCATCTGCAAAGGGCAGTGATGCCACAGCCACATGTTTTGTTCGATGTGCCTTTTACGCCTAATATGCCAAGATTTTAGGAATGCTACTTCTATAACTACTATTGAAAATATCTAAAGTAGCAGAATGAAAACACTTTTACTTTAATTTCTTAATGGTAGTTTTTATGAAGGCACATTTAGAATGAAGCCTTTGCAACCCCCAAGTTTCTGAGAGCGATGGCACTGCCTGGGCCTGGCCTGGTGGGGTGGGTGACGCTCAGCGCTTCTTCCAGGTGAACTTCCGGCGGGCGCCCTCCTGGCCTGGCTTCTTCCGCTCCCGCACACGTGGGTCGGTGGTGAGCAGGCCAGCTGGGCAGAGAGGAGCAAGTGTGAGCCAGGACAAGGCACGGGAGGCGCCCCGCAGTGACAGGCAAGCCGTGGCAACCCACAGGCCCTGGGGTTAGAGGCCTGAGAGGAGAGCAGCCAGCCCTGGACTGAGTGGCTGCCAGAAGGCTCTACTTTTGCTTATCTGGGATATCTTTCCAATTTGTCAGCCAAATCGCAGCTCATCCTGTGGAGAGCTGGCCAGCACAGAGTGGGTGCTCAGGAGCACTGCAGACGGAAACAGCTGTACGCGTGGGGCAGTTCATGTAGACACCACCGCCAGGGTCTGCACAGACACGCGCCTGGACATGACCCACACGTGCTGCTGTGCCTCCCAGGACAGTGACCTTCCCGGACCTGGCTTCAGCTTTATTCGCAGCACAACTGTTTTAGTCCAGAGGAACAAAGGCAGGTTAGGCCAGAGGCCATGTGCCAGGCTGTCTCAGTGCTGTGCTTAGTGTGCCGCCCCACGCCAGTGCTGTGGTGAGGGCTAGACTGCGGGGTGCAAGGCTGGAACGAGAATGCTCTTGTTCTCTCAGGTGTTGCTTAGTGGCCAGCCAGCAAAGGAACGGATACTGTCTACCATGTATCCAAAAAGCTGCATGGACTAAAACAGCAATATTTTGGGCCAGGAGCTAGGGAGATAGCTCCACGGCGCAAGTGCCTGCCTGGCAAGTGCAAGATCGTGAGCTCGAATCCTGGCCCTGAAAAAAAAAAAAAAAAAAAAAAAAGACCCAAGACAAAACAAAACAACAACAAAAAAATATTTTGGGCCAAATACAGGTAAGATCTAAGTGTTTGTTTAAATTCTAATAATGTTTATGACTATCAAATATGCACGGTATCCCACACTACTAAAATAGTTAAAATAGCTGCCATAGTCTATTAAATTATTCCTTAAAAGTAAATGAATAATCCCATAGAATGACAAATTGTTTATAAATAAGTGGATTTTTAAATTTTATTTTTATTTATTTATTTATTTATTTTTGTCTTTTTGAGACAGGGTCTCACTATGCAGTTGAGGCTGGCCTTGAGCTCACTTTCGTAGCCCAGGCTGGTCTCGAACTCGCACCGATCCTCCTGCCTCAGCCTCCCGAGTGCTGGGATTACAGACGTGTGCCACCACGCCTGGCTTTTGGATTTTTAAATTTTATTTAATTTTTTTTTTCTTGTTTCAGAACTTTTGTTTGTTTATTTATTTTTTTATGGCCGGCTTATCCTGCTCTGAGGGCAGGGCTGGCGCAGCATGTGGTGCCGGGGACCGAACCGCGGTCCCTGCAGCTGCCTAAGCTTTCTTATGCAGGCGCTTTAGACCACTGAGACATCCTACCGGGCCAAATAAGTGGATTTTTTTTTTGTTGGTGGGACCAGGGTTCAAACTCACGACCTTGCACTTGCCCAGCAGGCACTTGTGCCTTGGAGCTATCTCCCCAGCTAAATAAGTGGAGTTTTGAGAGGCTTAAAAAGCTATGTAATCTATGCCACAGGCAGCTCCTACTGCGAGCCAGCAGCCAACCCGAGGACAGGCCCATCCTACGAGGTGAGAGAGGAGCTGCAGACCAGGCTATGTGGCCCTGTCCTCCTCGTTCCTCCCCAGATGCTCTCATCTACATTGAGCAGGATGTGTATTCTCCTCCAGATGACAGGGTGCAGGGGAGAGGAAGGAAAAGATGCAAGCAAACATCACCGTGGAGGAAATGCAAGCCCGGCTTTCTTGGAAAATTGTAGTGTCTTATCACTGGCAATATGGCAAATTGCAGTGGTAAAAGCAAACCAGGCTGTCTCAACCACAGTGAGCTAAGCACCTACGAAATGAGACCATGGCCCCCACGAGCTTGCCCTGCCCTGGGCCTGGACACTGCAGGCCCAGCCCGTGCGGCTGCAGCACCTGCGTTCTCTTCCTCTAGCTCATGCTCACTCCACAGCAGCCAGGTGTGGAGCAAGCACCGAGGGCCAGCCTACAGCCTGCGAGCAGTGCGTGCAGGTCCCGAATCCTCTTCTTCCTTTCAGGCCTGACCGCGCCACGGGGACGAGTGCCCTCCCTGGCACATACCTTGCCGCATCCACTCGACCTCATCCTTGCTGACAAAGCTGCAGAGGGCTCTGGCTGTGGCCAGGCGTATGGCTCCTGCCTGTGCCGACCTCCCGCCCCCAGACACGGTGCAGGTCACATCATGCTTTCTGAGCCGGTCCAGGAAGTGGAAAGGGAACATCAGCTGTTCTCTGCAGCAAGGGCAGCAAACATAGTTACCTGAGCTACGGGCACAACGCACGCAGGAGCTCAAGCCAGGGCTGGGACCTGTGATAAGGTCACCAGGGGTCTATCTGAATACAGACCACCAGGTGGAGCACCTGCCAGGTGTCTCCATGCTGAGGTGAGCCTCCCCAGGGCACGGTCCCTCTCAAGTTTTTCCTGAAGGAAGAGCTTTCTGCACCTTCCTGGGAATAGCCAGGCAGAGATAGTTTAATGCAGAAAATGCAAGTGGAGATGGTATGCGCGCTGCCTGGCAACTCCCACTGTGCCGCCTGGGGGAGCCCTTGTCGTGGTGCGCAAGAAGACCACACGTGCCTCGGGCCTGCCAGCTCCAAACACCACACAGTCCACTGGGACAGAGAAGGACTGGGAGGGGAGGAGCTACTCGCTTAGAGCTTCTGGGACAATTGTCTCAGGAAGGCCTTTCTTCAATGGCTCACAAAGAGCTCTGAAATGAGCACATCTAGAAGACTAGATGCGCCCTAACATTTATTTGTAATGTCTATTTCTCCTTGGGATACAGCTTAAAACACGTAACTGTCCCAAGCTGGCACTGGGTCCTAAGGAAAGCTGAGCAGCACCTCGTTTTAACAAGTAGATACCAAATTTCTTTGCTTGCTTCATGTCCAAGCAATCTATTTCCTCTGACCAGGAAAATTTGGAGTGACGAGAGCATTTCCTACCACTTATTCTCAGGAAAGCGGGTGTGTGCTTCAAAGCCCGCCTGTCCTGGCTTTCGCTAGCTCCGCCCCACGAGCTGGCAGAGAGCCTATGCTTGGCGCACTGTGGCCCCTGACAAGACAAGGTAGAAGTCTGCTTTCCTACACTCTGGCCTGGACTACACTTTGGAGCTTCAAAACTAAGAATTTTGAAATTCCAGTGTGCTAGGATGAAACGAGGGGGAAGGGCAACTAATGATAATTTCTAGAGATGCTTTGTATCAGTTCTGGAAAAAAACACAAAAAATGACAGCTCTAGGTAGCTCCTCTGCAGCAACCCCTCAGGCATGCGACTAGAAAAGCATGGCCTTCTCAGCCGAGCGATGTCCAGAGCAGCACCCACCTGTCCTGCGTGACGGGGAAGTACAGCAGGTAATCCACGCCATTCACCTGGATCCTCCCGCACCCGTGACCAGACACCGTGGCTTCTGCTACTGCAGTCTTTCTTTTACCTTTAAAAGGTTTACGTGCCTATTAGTGAAACCTTAAAGACAGCCAGGACTGCTGGAATTTTCCCGCAATAACAACAAACAACACAGTACTTAGGAGGCATTTGCATACAGGTCAGGCAGTGATGAGGGGCCATGGCATAGTCAAAATAAGTTTCCCACAGGGCCATTTTGTTTTTTAGTTCTACTAGGAACACTGTGATGATTTTAAATTAGTTTCAATGGCCTACATAACTATTGATATTCTTTTTTTTTAGGGAAAGGTCTACAGGGCATTCAGGGTCTCTCTACCAGATTGGACTTATAGTGATCAGCCTATTTACAGCCTCCCAAGAGCTGGGATTATAGGTGCATGCCCAGTCTCAATTGTGGTCTCAGCGCACCCCTGTTGATATTCTTAAAAAACAGAAGAACAAAAGCTGGTCATGGAGGTGTGTGTGTGTGTGTGTGTGTGTGTGTGTGTGTGTGTAATCCCAGCCAGAGCTCTGGAAGGCTGAGGCAAAAGAGACTACAAGTTTGAGCCTAAGTCCAGGCAACCTAGAAAGAAAGAAAGAAAGAAAGAAGAGAAGGGAGGGGAAGGCAGGGGAGGGGATAGGTGAGGGGAGGAGAAGAGAAGAGAGGAGAGAGGAGAGGAGAGGGAAGGGGAGGAGAGGAGGGGGAGGAGAGGCGAGGCGAGGCGGCAGTGGACAGATAGCTCAGCAGAGCCTGTCTGCAAGCACAATGTCCCAAGTTCATTGGTACAATCTTGAGTCCAAAAAAAACAAAAACAGACAAACCCCCCCACAAAACCCAAACCAATAAAACCAACCCAGAAACAACTGATGTAACGTTACTGTTGCTTCATAAACAGTAAGACTGCATCTAATATAATATTCAAAACATCGCCACAGTATAATGAAACATGTTTGGGAGAAATGAAAGGGGTCTGCAGGAGACGTCTTGCTCCTTTGGAAACAGCACCCAAATGAAAGAATAAGCACGTGGGAACGCTGCTGGTGTGGCCAGAGAGGGCGCGGGCACCGGGAGGCCGGGCCATCTCACTGCGGTTCTCACTCACAAGTTTTAGCTCAGGTCTGACGGGTGGATGCACTGAGATTTTCAGTTTTTGCGGTGAGATCTTGGTTGTAAAAACCAGACTGATTCTACTAGTTGAAAGCATGAAAAGGAAAAGGTCAAGGATTGTGTAGGTGTGAGTACCCATTTCTTTCCTTGGGACATTGTAAGGTTTGGTTTTTAAAAATGTCAAGAGAATCTTACCGTGCAGCACCAGGAAACACAGCAAACCCAAGACTGAGAAGCCACTGGGGCCCGGGAGCAAGCGCAAGGGAGGCCAGGGTCTGAAGTGTGCGTTACCTCGGCCGGTGCTGAAGGGCCTGCCCTGTGAATCGTGCTGCACAGGCGGGATCTCCTGGCTCACGGACTGCAGGGCCACGCTCCTGCGAAACCTACGCACCAGCTCCTGCACCAGCTCCTGCTCAGCGGGGCCGCTCGCCAGCCGTAACAGCTTCTCCAGCAGCCGGATGAGCTGTGTGTGCTGTGGACAATGGGAGTGACGAGAGGACGCGAGTGTAATTGCATTTGCTAAGTTTTTCTATTTTTATATACTTGATCTTTCCAATGCTTCTTTTCTTGATGAATTTTGACAGGATGACACTCCCGCATCTTCACGCTGCTTTTAAAACAGCGTGTGTAAGCATCACCTTCCCTGCAGGGCTGGAGGGCCTGGCCTTTCCTTTTAAGAAACAAAGAGATTGATGGCTCAAAGAAAAGTCAGTTTCTCTGTGTTATGATTACGAAGCTGAGATTTAAATTCATTTTTTAAAAGTTTAGGTGATCTTCAAGCACAATTTCTACTCGTTATTAGAACCATATCAAAAAGGGCATTAGAAATAATTTCCAGTAAGTTATGTAGAACGAAATGTAGAGTCTGATTTTGAGAAAATGTACCTCTTAAATTATATTTCATAATACATTTGGCAAATATATTTTTGGCTGTTCAAGCTGTGTTACTTTAATGTTTATGATTTCCTTTAAAACCGAACAATCAAGCTATTTAAAAATTCAAGAGACACTTGACTTAAAGGGCAACCTCTTGAAATAAATCATCCTTGCTACTCTGAGCAGTTTTTTAATAGTTCTTGAACATGTGATTAGAAAGTAAACAACTTGGTATTAACCCCTTACAATTAGAAGCCAGAATAATCACTTTAAAGTGTTTACGGGGAAGGAAACAACTACCAGTCAAGATCCTTAGTTAATATGGACTATGATACCCAGTTTCTGATAACTTTTTTGGTTTTTGCCAACCCTACACATCACACTCAACTCTGTCACTATTTGCCTTTATTGTGAAAACCTGCCAATACTATGTTAAAACAGTGAAGGATCTCAGCAATAAGACTCATAATATTAGAAGAACTGCTTCAGCTATACCTTCCTGGACATAGTAATAGGAGGGTGATTTTCCAAGGGTAAGATGCGCACCCCTGCAGCCTCCCGAGAAGCTTTGCTCTGCCCTCCAGGCAGGGCCAGTGGCCTCTGTTCTTAGCTAGCCGCTGACTGTACATCTGACACTCTATATAACTTCACATGTCACTCTGGGGGTCACATAACCTCGCTGGCCAACTAAGCTTAAGGTTCAGGAGGTCACTGCCCAGTCCCAAGCCCTTTGTTTTGGAACCAGCTGCAAACTTCAGGGTCTCTTTCAATATCCAGTACTCCAAAAGTATGAAGCATGGTCAGATATGTTTTGTTTCACAGGTGCATGCTTGCGTGCAGTCCTGGGGACAGCCTTAAATTACAAAAACCACAGCAGCCAGATAGTAAAGGAAACAATGAAAATGTTACATTGACAGAACAAGTGAAAGAATTTTTCACTTAAATCTAGTGCAAAATACTTAACCAAGGGTATCAGAAATTTGCTCTGGATCCACTACTAACCAAATATCTGATATCTTGTTTCAGCAAATTAGCTTTCCAAGTCATTAATTCCTCCAATATGCTAAGGAGCAAAGAAGCAACTCAAGAACAGGACTGATGATCTACCAGCATTGAGTCACGACCAGTGCTGGCCACAGCCACGGGAGGTAAAAGCCTTCTTAAAAGGATTTGTGAAATTTATCTCTGTTCACACCTTCTAGAAAATCATCTCAATTCAGAATGTTAAAACATTTAAAACAGCAACTTTCCTCCACAGCATCAAGCCATATTAGAACATCTAACAAAGTAAGACTATAGTGAAAACAGAATACAGCCGGGGTGGTCATGAACCGTGTGAGGCTGCTTAGGATGGTGGACTCCAGGGTACCCCAGGGCTCCACACTCAACCTACTGAGGCCTGGGACAGACAGGTGCAAGGATGCGGGGTCATAGCTCACATGTGAAAGCCGACGTTGCGTGCAGACAGTGAGCTGCACCCTGCTCCTAGCCATGCCTGGAGCTAAGCAGTGTACTCCCCAAGACCTCCCAGCGGGGCCCAGAGCCCCAACACAGCACCTTCTGACCATGCAATGCTACCCCATTTCAGCAATCAACAAGGAATGCACTCCCGGGAGGAGCCGTGGCATAGGAACACCTGGCTCTGAGGAACCTCACTATTAGGCTCCTAATATAGCGATTGTCTGCATTCTCATGGTGCAGGTCCCCTTAAATTAAAAAGATTAATTACTCACATCGTGATCTGACAGTTTTTCCACTAACATTTCTTCTAGTTCCTCCTTAATCAGCCATCTGCTGCCAATCAGGTCTCTGTTAAAATACCACATATATTCTCTTCTTAATTAACCATGCAATTAGAGTTATATCACAAAAGATCTTACATACAGTAGCAAGTCTTGATTTGAAAACAAATTTCCATATAAAGCCCTTTCATCCAAGTGTGCTGCTTCTGAGAAACATCACTCTATTTCTTCAATCTACTTTAGAAAAGACAGTGACTCTGTAATATGCCACGATGAGTCACTCCTAAAAAGCTTGATTTGTTGAAGCTTACTTTGTGCCTATAGAGTCAGCTCTGAACACATGTGGACAGAAAAGAGGCCTGCCAAGGGCTTGGGAACTGGAAAAACCCAAGGAAAGGACCAGGAATATATTTATAACTTCAACACAACAGTGTGCTTAGCGTCGTTGAAGAAGAGGAAGAAGAGGAAGAAGAGGAGGAGGAGGAGGAGGAAGAGGAAGAAGAAGAAGAAGAAGA